>CM034547.1:10263512-10443512 GCA_020055645.1 Tomocerus qinae | reverse complement strand
TATGTAAGTGAATGTGTTGTGTAGCTTTAGCTCTCCGTATGTAAGTGAATGTGTTGTGTAGCTTTAGCTCTCCGTATGTAAGTGAATGTGTTGTGTAGCTTTAGCTCTCCGTATGTAAGTGAATGTGTTGTGTAGCTTTAGCTCTCCGTATGTAAGTGAATGTGTTGTGTAGCTTTAGCTCTCCGTATGTAAGTGAATGTGTTGTGTAGCTTTAGCTCTCCGTATGTAAGTGAATGTGTTGTGTAGCTTTAGCTCTCCGTATGTAAGTGAATGTGTTGTGTAGCTTTAGCTCTCCGTATGTAAGTGAATGTGTTGTGTAGCTTTAGCTCTCCGTATGTAAGTGAATGTGTTGTGTAGCTTTAGCTCTCCGTATGTAAGTGAGTGAATGCTATGTAAGTGTTGTGTAGCTTTAGCTCTCCGTATGTAAGTGAGTGAATGCTATGTAAGTGTTGTGTAGCTTTAGCTCTCCGTATGTAAGTGAATGTGTTGTGTAGCATTGGCTCTCCTCGTATGCAAGCGAATCTATTGTGTAGCATTAGCTCTCATCGTATGTAAGCGAATGTGTTGTGTAGCATTAGCTCTCATCGTATGTAAGCGAATGTGTTGTGTAGCTTTAGCTCGCCTTTTGTGTACAAGTGATGTGTAGCTTTAGCTCGCCTTCTGTGTACAAGTGATGTGTAGCTTTAGCTCGCCTTCTGTGTACAAGTGAATGTGTAGTTTTAGCTCGCCTACTATGTAAGTGAATTTGTAGATTTGGCTTTAGCTCTCATCGCTTGTAATAATTATATAATATTATGTTTTGTAGCTATAGCTCATTGTATGCAAGTATATATGTTGTGGAAGTACGTACTCTCATCATATATGTAATGTAAGTGAATGATAACTTTAAGGGGGCGCACCCCTCTGTCGAGATATCTAGCTGAATTTGGCATGAACTCAATGTATTTACATTGAGTTGAGTACAAAAACATTCAAATTTTATTTTTTTAGGAAATCAAAGAAAACTCAAAAGCTCTTCGGTTTTCAATCTTGATTTTTTTACCTAATATTCGTACAGGGTCCTGGAGGGTCATAAGTTTCCGTTTTGTTCAAAAATTCTTTTAGTTATTTAAAAAAAAATATAAACCTATCCCGCCAAAAAAACAAACTTTTTGGTAGAATGGCCACTGTGACCTTTGTAGGTCCAAATTATAACAGGTTTCAAACTTGTGACCCTCCAGAGTCGTCAGTCTAAATTTTGAGACTAACTATCCCCAGATTGATTGAAAATTAGGTGACTTATCCATGATTTCCTTGAGTAGGAAAATACATGAAAACCTACCACTACGGCACCCCCTTAATCCTTATAAGTAAATAATAATAGCTGTATGTAGTGTAGCTGTAGATCTCAATATGTAGCTTTAACTGTCAGCATATGCAATTGAATGTATTGTATAGTTTTGGCCCGTAAGGTATGCGTATGCAATATATATATTGCGAATAAAGTATGAATCCTTTGATAACTTCCATAATATTACAATTTAACGCCCTTTTCAAACATTATATTGATTACCGATGTTTTATACCCAGAATAGTGAAAACAACTGTTCAAAATGTTCTCCTTGTCTCTACAGCAAATCATTGAAATCTATTATTATAATAAGTAAATCTAATGACAGGTAAATGTAAATATAATATAGTAATGAAGTATTGTTGGTCGTATTTAATTACAATATCCACGCATTATTTACATCAGGTATTCACGAAGAATTATAAGAATTCAACATGTGGTTAACCAATGTGATTCGAACCTATGACAGTCTCTCCCACATCACCTTTTTACGTTCGATCCACATTGGGGTTAACGTTAACAAGCACGAATTTAGTAGGGGGCGGAGGGGGCGCAGCGCCCCCCCTAAATCTGAGAAAAAGAAGATTTTTTTCTCAAAAATGGCCTAAAATTGCAAAATTTTTTCGCGCT
Source organism: Tomocerus qinae (assembly GCA_020055645.1). NCBI lineage: Eukaryota > Metazoa > Arthropoda > Collembola > Entomobryomorpha > Tomoceridae > Tomocerus > Tomocerus qinae. The sequence goes on along the minus strand of CM034547.1, from coordinate 10,441,552 downwards.
TCGCGCGTATATGTCTTATTTTTGGTATAATTTTTGCTTCCGCCCCCCTTGAACTTTCTAGATACGTGCCTGAACGTTAACTATTGCAAAGCTGAGCATCATACTATGAAGGATTATTGCATTGCCTATTTAATAACATATATGCACTCACTCATGACCAAATGTAAGTGTAATAAATAATAAATAATAATATCAATGATGACTATTTAGCTTTTATTATATTAATACATATATGATATACCTAGCTTTTACACATATTATTCCTACTACTATTATTAGTATTAATATCTATGTAGTTAAATATTTGCAATATTCAATATATGTGAGGTGTGAACGAGTAAGAATATCAATACACAATTTCGTTACAAACACTTACTACTGTCATATCCATATAGATTATTATAGATCTATAATTATATAGCATATAGTCAACACCTATATGACTTCAACTGTTTCAAAAACCCACTGTTCGGTTTTATATTAGGTCTTACTTTAATAACATCATTGTATGCCTCTTCAAATGACAAATTTTCATACATCATTAAAAATAACATTACAATTGTCGGAGCTCTTGATATTCCTGCATTGCAATGTACAAGTACACACGCCCCATTTTCAACTTTATTTTTGGCTTCATGAATAAATTCCAGCCCTTTACTTATGTGAATTGAATCACTCAAAGAGAAACACTCTTCGTCATAAATAGCAAGGCACATTTGTTCCTTTATGATTGATAATACTGTTGATTGAAGCACAAAATGAGGCATTAATGACAATATATAGACAACATTATGTTCTTTTACTAATGAAAAATCGTTTGGCACATCTTGGGACGAGATCAACAGCCAGGGCCTTACTCGTCCAACAGATAAATCCGGTTTTAAGTCTACTACGAATCCTTCGGTTTTCTTTTCAACACTTTTCGTCACTATTTGACCTTGTTTTTCTAAAATAGTTACTGTTCCGTCACTCTTCGTCAACTTTATTTGCGTAGGCTGCAGTCCTTTCTTGAGTTTTCCACGTACTTCTTTCAAAAAGCTAGAAGTACATGAATCTTCTTCTTCCATTACTATTACTAATTAGAACATTTCTATTTTCACGACAAAAATCCCCTTAAAACGGGGACGTGTTTGTAATTCACTGATTTTAAATACAATCCCCCAGCTGACGCTGATTCTACTTCACTTCTCCAATTCTTTTCACTGGGATTCTCCAACAAATATAAAATATCGTCAAATTTCAAATGCCCATTCCCAACATTCAGTAGAACTGCCACCATGCGCCTAACCTAGAACCAAATGTAATGTATTTTCAGATAATATTTTTTCTTTTCTTTTCTTCCTGTAACATGCATTTTAAAATTCAATAAATCTATATAAATATTTATTCTAATTCTACTGTACCTGTCTGCGGACAAAACCACTTCCTTCTATATTAAACTCGTACAAATCATACTCTTTGCAGGAAGGCTCCCAATTATAAGAATCATTGGAGTTTACAGTGCTCATCAGAGAAAATGAAAACCGCTCAATTGTCTTTACAAAAAAGTCATCAGATTTTTTGTCGCGTTCTTCTTTCGTAATATGGCCGCAAAATGTTTTGAAATTCCATGTACCAAGGAACAACTTACAGGCGTCGAAAACAATATCTCTATCAAATGGCTGGCACACAATATGAACGCGGTTTAGCTCCGTCAAGGGCAAACCGCTTGAAAGTCGTTTCAAAGAAGAAGTATTTTTTAAATCTGCAAGAAAAATTAATGTAAACTAAGTGATATACGGGCAATGGATTTAAAAATCTATTTATTCTCGCATTTAGCTTTCAAGACTAGAGCCTTGCGTATAACTAACCGTTATCTTTAAGTACAGCAACTCTGTATCTGTAAGTCCTAGAACTCGCGTCATACCGACAGTGAAAACTTTTCGGAACTTCAATTATACGTTGGACTCTGATTTCTGTTTCATTCTTCTCCAAAAACAAATTAAGACTTTGACATAGTGAAACCGGACCAATATAAGCAGGTATTTCTGCAAAACAACAATAATAATTATTAATGTAATAAAATACATTATTTTATATTCCAATTTACTAATAGTCGTGCTTAGTTTTATATGATGCAAGACATGAATATAATTATTATAACCTTCTAAATTTAAATGACACGTATTTAGCAATGCGTGAACACCAGCATCAGTTCTGCTCGATAATGTTAGATTTAAATCCTTTCCTTGTGGTATTTTGAAGATGGTTTTGATACCATGTTCAATGATTCCCTGCACAGTATCGACATCGGGGCATTGAATCTCTGGAGGAAGACGCCTCTGAACACCTCTAAAACACAAAATTGTTTCAATTTTGAACTTGAAAACTATTAAATAGTCGCCACCGCTGACCGCCAGCCTTATGACTTATGTACACCGTCAAAATTGTAATTTTTATATTAACCCTATTAACATTAGAATAATATTATTATATTACAATGTTGACATTGACAGCAATTAGTTTAAAAATTTTAAGAAGGAAACAAATTAGGGTGTAGTAGGGTGTAGAGGGTTTACAAAAAAGTTTATACTTATAATAAGTTCCAATGTAAGAGAAATATAAAACCAATCTTCTCATTTTGTCAGGGTCGAAAGGAGAATCTAATCCTGACCTTCTGGAGATTTCTTCCGTGTTCCTCAATCGTTGATCTCGGTTTAGGAGGATGATTTCCCGAATAAATTCAAGTAATCAAGGGAATCAAAGCACTGACATTGAGTAAGGCTTGAGCAGTGAGCAGATCTACGTTACTTACGGGATGTTACATTCGACTTCTTCGTTGCCGCCAAACAAACTGTTGGGTTTCGTCATCGTGGTCTTGCGAAACCCCTGTTATGGGTATTCTATGGTGTAATCGGTGTAATCTATGAAAATAGAAGTTGTAAAAGTAATAATTTATAGTAATTGTATATCAAACCCAAATCGTCAAAATGATATTGTTCACTCAATCACTAATCACTCAACTGAGAAAGTATTATTTACTGTATTTACTCATATAAACCATATTATGGTATACGAATATGAATAGGATTTTGGGGTACGGAACGGACTATCTTGAGAAAGTTTAATCAATTGTTCTGCTTGAAAGTTGAAACGTCCCTACTGGATCTTGAGTGTGAATGATGTCTAGATTTATGACTATAATAATAATATTATGATATCGTAGGTGTATGTCTCCTGTAGATATGGGGGTAGTTTTCCTACAAGGTATGGTGTAGGTAGCTTTCTTTAATGTGTGAAAATAAGCTACTGGCCCGGCTACAATACGAGAATGGATGAATAGTGACATTTTGTTTCATGTTCTGTATTTAAGCCATTTTTAAGCTATATAGTTCTTCGAAACTACTTTAAATTGTTGTGTTTGCAGGTTCTTTAATGAAAATTAAAAATATATTATAACAACAATTAATCCAAATTATGAAGGCAAATAATAAATATATCTAAAGTAAATAAACTAATATCACAAACTTAACGAAATAACAATTATCAAACAGTACTCACATTTCGAAATTTCGACAACGTAGAGGACATTTGTACATTTGCCACGAAAAGGGGGACAAGTCGATTATGATATTTGCAAATGTTGCTATGAGCTATGCAAATTTCTAAAAATTGTTGATTTTCAAGGTTTCTGACTTGGGAAAAATATTATTGTTATGTTTAGAACTCATGGGCTCAGAAAGACGTTAAACTTTAGACCAAACTTTATTGTAATTTGCGAAAGTAGAACTTTGTGCACAACCTGCTTCACATAACATTAATTTAAAGAGCATAAAATTTTAAATATCAATTCATTATTCCACAATATCTATGAATGACAGCATTTCATTTCGTAAAAGATGTTTATATACATAAACTATTGACCAGATCTATTATTGTCGGTAATAATCTGCAGCAGAAAGTTCTGTCTATTAGATGGTATATAAGCCAGCATTGATTTTAAATCCTTGATTTTGTTGGGACAAATTGGAATCGAATTAGGATATTCCGCTTCAAAAATAATGTCCTCAATCCAATGGCTTTCCACGCCAACCGTTCATTAAATGGTATTCGTCCAGAGTAAGGGCATAATAAATTATGTGAAACCCATTGACTATCGGGCAAATGGTTCATCTTTGAAAGTATTTCATAAGGGTTAACTACATTCATTTGGATCCAATGAACTCGACTTACTTGCAGAGTTTGTGGCTTTGGTATCAGTTCTTTTAAAACGTGAAGCGCTTTGAAATCGCCTCTATTCATTAGCTGAATGTTGAACGGATTTTCCGGAGAAGAATCCACTATGGCATGAATTATGTCTTGTGGTTCATAAATTTTCGATGTTTTTAACTTTCTCTCAATAATTGCAAACATCCTATCATTGGGCAAAAATGAATGGCCACTTACAAGAAATTTCTGGTTAACTTCGGTGAAGTAACCAATATGAATCAAATACTTATAGAGACAGATCATTCCATAGTTGTTGTTCTGTCCAGCACAGCGATCAGACCACATAGTTAACGTACGCTGCTGTCCTTGTTCTAGATGTGTAAAATTGTCTTGAATGTACTTTAATATGCAACTTGCCACTTCAATGAACCCCCGTTTTCCTTCATGTTCATTCCAAATACACATAGTTGATTGATTGCCTGCTGGTAGAGAAATGCCCAAATTGTATGTAAAAAACTTTCTCAAATAATAATATTCCGAGTTTGTAAGTACAGGAGACAGTAGAACCTAAAATAAAGAATATTATTTAAGAAAATTATTTTTTAAATTACTAATTATAAACAAACTTGAATATAAACATACTTTTTGAAGGTCAACACACATAACAACAAATGAAGGGTCTTCTCGGGCACGCTGAGTATCAAGTCTTAAACCTTGGTATCCTATGTCTGCATTTTCATGATGAATCCTCTGCTCGGTTTCTAGTTGAGCTATTGCATCTAGTTCTTGTCTGCTGGTATTTATCAATTTTATGTGAATCTTATCACAATAATCACAAGTGTCAGATTTTGGAGCTCCAATTTTTAGTCCTGTGCTCAAGAAGATTTTCCGATAGAGTTTTTTTAAGTGTAAATAGTCTTCACCCACTTCCGCAACAAAATCCCTAAACATCTTCGAAATAGTAAGTTCACACTGTAGATATTCACGCATTGGGTTACCATTCTAAAAGTAAAACGGCACAGTACGTTGATTTTATTATATTGTGCTTATTTATGTCATAATAGTATCTTTATAGAATGTTTTGAAGTACCCCTCTGCAGTAGTGGCTAATAATCTTCGGATACTTGTGTATGTGTTGCAGAATAGTTTCTTTCACTTCTTCTGAATGACGATTTGGCCGGTTAAAATGTAATCCCCTTCCATCCATTAATTTCAACTCCCCCTCTAAAAGTTTGTTTTGTACATTGACCACACGCTTTTTTGATATACAAAATACATGTAAAAGTGTTGGCAAACAAACTGCATGGTAAATTCCATTTTCATCTGGGATAGAGTAGTGGTAAGTAAATTTTCTCCGGGTGTATGCTTCTAAGTCGACTGTTCTTTCTGCCGGCACTGTCCAACGTATGCAATTTGCTAAAATTGAACTTTGCTTGTTATGATTATCTTCATTACAGCTCCAAAACAGATCAAATAACTTGCGTTTTTTTGCATCGTCCCATAGACATCCTGGCTTTGTACATCTATTGCATATTTTTCCCTATAAAAATTAGATACATAAAAGTTTTACTCTTACAGTTTATATTTTGAAGTAAGGTTTTCTTTAAAAATAACTACACACTTACCCCAGTAGGTGCTACTTTGTCAGGGACTTCTGTGCCATTTCTCCGTAAGTAGGAGATGCCGGAATTACGTAAAAACTTAGCCTGACGGTCTTTGTCGTTAAGAAGATTACGTTTGCGCCTTTTATGGTCATTGCTATGATTTAGCGAATTTATGGTCATTTTTATGTCCATGATGAACAGTAAAAATGATTCGTAAAGCGAAATAGCAAATAGAAAATTAATTTGACACATTTTCCTTTAAATTGACAGTTTGGTGAAAAACCGAAACCATGTGACAATTTACTGCTAAAAAATACCTTAGTTACACAATTGGAACTATCATAATCGACTTGTCCCCCTTTTCGTGGCAAATGTACATTTATATTGCATGATAAAGGCACATATATTATTTTAATTAATTATTATTGCTGTTCACTAACTTAAACTCACATACTAAATTATTATTACATTGAATATCGACTGCATAATTATACGGAAGGTCACTTGCTGTGATTGAATAATTCCATTATAAATTGGAATTTCTAAAACGGCTTATGATTTTTTCATTTATTTCAGAAATTGTCTCCACGCAGATCTTCAGCTAGTATATCATTTTTAACTGTAGATGACCCAAAACAAAATTGTGGGTGAGATTAGAGAGGGTCAACGTGGTGCTGTTCTCATGTTCTCGTCACCCTGAGGATGTAGCCAAAAACTGTTTCCAGATTCGAAAAGCCTGTAACAAAATGTGCATACGAAATACGAATGACTATAAAATTGAAAAATAGTTTTTAACTAAACTCGAATTTAATGTTACCTTCTACCCTTATCAACACATCCAAACTTTGCAAAAAGTCAAAGAATACGTATTTCGTAAGAGCATTTTGTTGCAGGGAAACCACAATTTTATTTCGGTCATCTGCTATTAGAAATAACATTATAAGCTGAAGATCTGTGTGAAAACAAGTTTTAAAAGCAGTCAAAAATGATATATTATGTGGTTTTGGAAATTTCACTCTATAATCGATTATTCTATTATTATCTTAGTACGCTTTATGCATTAGATGCTTATTGCTCATATATCCGGTTTTAATGCATGCGTAAATTACTTCAAGCTTCATAGTTTTAGTTTTGATAACCGGTCAGAAAAGTCGCATTGATACTCCTCCCGTAGCCTACTTGCTTCATCCATGATGGTTTTGCTCAATCCCTGGAATAGTAAAGGTTAAAGTTAAAGATTACAACGTGAAAGGCTAATAGTAATAAATATAATTTCAAAGCTGTAACCCAGGGGGGTCAAAATTACTTACTTCCGCGGCTTGATAGTCCAGAATACCTATTGCAGAGACAGGAGTTTTAATTCGAATTGGTTTTCCTAAAATGAACCGGTTTCCGGAGAAAATGTATGGGACATTTTTGGCCCGAGCCAGCGAAATAATAGCTTCCAGTTTCTCATCCAGGCCACCTAATAATGAGTATTTGCATTTATAAATATTTACTAAACAAACAAACCATTACAAAAATGTAACTTATGTAATACAGAGACAGTAAAATCTTTGCTGTCACCCTTTTCATTGTTAGGTTCAATGTCTGGGGCAATAATTATTAACTGTAGTTTATTAACGGTGAGGTTAGCATGGACATCTTTCAAACCATGAATGTATCTTTTCTTGATCTTGTATTTCAAAGGATCGGAGTGATACAGACGATCTTGAAACCTATGTAGTTCTTTCAGTAGTTCCCAAATTTTTCCATGTAAATCTTTTGAAGTGTACATGTCACAGTAAGGACGAAATTTTTTACTGTGCATTTCGGTTTTGATTTTCAGACGCAAGTCTTCAGAAATTTCGACAACCTCGTTAGACTTAACACTTTCTTCTGCGCTTTTCATGATTTCCTTAATTTTATCGGAAAAAATATCTTCTTCACTTTTTAAAGGTTTAAGTATTGACTGCTTATCATTTTCATTAGTGCTATCAGTTGAAAATCTAAACAACGGTAAATTGTTATCTTCATGTATTATATTTATATTCTTATTGTCATCATAGTTTCTGGAACTGAAGCATTGAATCTTGTTTTCATCTTCAGATTTAATAGAAACATTCTTATCTTGACTAGTTAAGCTTTCAAATACTCTAGAACTTGTAGCGTGTTCAGTTTCCGCCTCCGTTGTGACAACGGTATTACTGATATGTTTAGTAAAGTTTGTCGTTATATTTGCCTTTCTTAAAGCTCTCGATTTCATAATAGCTCTTTTCAAAGGAGAGCTTCGTTTTGGTTTAGGTTTTTCCCTTATTTTGCCTCTATTCATTACTACAGGTCCAGATGAATCTAAAAGATTTCCGATTGTGAATTTTTCATTGCTGTCTTTTCGCTTCCTCTCGACAGTTTTTGCAACAGTTTTGGCTTCCTTTTTAGCCTCGATTAACTCATTGATACTAATTATCATAGGTTTCTTTGATGGTTTTCTTTTACTAACAACAGGGATTTCAGGTAATTGTTCTGTAGCTTTCGGGTACTCCACGTTTTCCTCAACCGATTCGTAGGAATTTTCCCAGGCTTGTGGTCTAATATCGTCAGCAGAATCCGTTTCCCATACAGGATCAAAATTCTTTAGTTTTGTAGGTTCCTTTGTTTTAACTCGATGAATCGATGCATTAAATGACGTTTTCTCAGGTTCATACGGTGCTGATTTCCTCAATACGGGAAAATCTGTGCCCGAGTCAGGCGAATCATTATTGCCTATTCCTACTGGGGACTGAAAATGTGGTCTTATCAGTATACTAGGACATATCACAGGGAACCTTTGAGAATCTTGACATGAAAATTGACTTGGAGTACGTTGAGATTTTGTACTGCTCGTGCTTTCTCCTCTCAGTTTTTGAAGTATTTCTGGAGTTATCATTTGAATGTGAGAGTCTTTTGGGGCATATATTTGTTTCAGCTTTTCAGCCTCTCTTTTTAATTTCCTCTCTTCTTTGCTACCGACTTTCTTTTTTCTCTTTTTTTTCTTTTCCTGCTGCCCCAAATCATCTTTTTCTTCTTTAACAAGGTCTGAACGGTACGGTCCCTCAACATTATTACTTCTACTGCTAGGTCCTTAAGAAATTCAATAATTAAAAATTTACACCTTATTATTACATAATAGTCATGCAAAAACATCAATTTTTTCGATTTCTTCTGAATTACAGTACCTTTTTTATTTTTCATATTATATTAACTACCTTGTTTTGAAGATCGCGAAACTAATCGAAATGACATCCTTCAATTTACCACGTCTATCCAGCGCACCATGATCTAAAGGAAACACAATTTTTTGCAAATATAGTTTTTGAATTAACTATAGTTATGCGTAAAATAAGCCGTCATAAATAACCATTTAAAATTACACAAAATTATGAAAATATTTACATACATATTTTTTCTGCGATTTGTACGTTAAATTCGTATTTCCCACTGTTCAATTCTTTCTCGCATCATTGGTCACCAACAATGACAAATTCTGTACTAACACACGTGGCACACTTGTACCACAGCTGAATCCCGATGATTTTGCATTTCCAATCTGCAATGCGAAGTAAACAAAACAGACAGATTATTCCAAAACTAAAAGAAGAGACAAGAGATTAGAAGGTGATTTGTAAATTCTCGAGCAAGAGGTACATTTTTTGAATAATAAAATTGGAGAAGCAGTTGAAAAATTAGAACTGGATGAAGAAATTGCAGAAGTTCTAATATTGGGAATCTATAAGTGAGTCATAATTTTATTAACAATTAACATGCACTTTTTTTCTGACCTACTTAACAATGTTCATAACTAGTGTGTGGAGTAGATTGTAGATCATAAAAAGAAGTTGATAAAACGTGATCATTTTTAATCAGCATTGGTAAAACATTAGTACACATAATCAGACATTAGAAGTATAATATAATTTTTTCAAGTTTTTGATTTCAAACATCAAAGGTTTTGATTTTAATATGACTGTCTCTCACAGTTATGTCCCATACGGTAGACAGACTGTCCATAACTGTACTGGTTAAGGTGACTGTGTATACGATTTGGGAATCTCTGGTGACTATCAAAATACATGTTAAAATTTTTTGCCATTCTTGATATAACTTCCAGAGTTTTACTCCGATTTTCTAATGAAGTACATTTACGGAAAGGTAAAAACATTGGCTAGGATTTAATTTGGGAAAATTTTCGATTTTTTTGATTATTTAGCAGTAGCAATGGTTCAAAATTTTATGCGAATTTCTATCCAGATGTCATCATTAAAGTGTGACATGTATAAAAACTGAGGCAATAATCGAACATTTTCCCAAATTAAATCCTAGCCAATGCGTTTGCCTTTCCGAAAATGTACATCATTAGAAAATCGGAGTAAAACTCTGGAAGTTATATCAAAAATAGCAAAGAGAGTTTCATAAAAAAGGTTGAAATGTAAACTGCCTCATACTTGACCGGATGTGCAAGTCATAGAATATCCGACATTGAAGCAATGGACTGATATCAACTTGACATGAGCTAGAGCATTGAGCTTTTTCTCTATGCCAACGCTGATGGTGTCATAATTTTCATAGTGTCATTGCTTGATTACAGTCAGTAGTAATTCGATCCCATGGTTACTGATGTCCCACCCAAGAGATAGCAGTGCAATACTCGAAATAATGTGTGGAAATGCAAATGTGCCTCTACATCCAAATGTAGCCAGTTCATGGCATGAACAAATTCTTGTGCACATTGGATGAAGATTTTGCAGTGCAGATTGCTGTTGCTATTGGCTCCCTGTGTTAAATAGCTACATACCATTCAAAATTAGGAACTTCCTTGGAAACTTTCAATTTTGTTATTTTGAAGTATTGCAATATACTGCCCAGCGTCGAATACTGCGATTGTGTGGTTATCTCCAGTTAGTTTTTCGGTTAGTAGGGCTATGGGTTTCGGCTACCGTTAGAAGCATATTTTTATTTGAATTTTGAAATATTTAAAAATTTCGAATTTCGAAATAAAAGAGGAACAGCCACCTTAACCGTGCGTGCATTGTATAATGACATGTAGAAATTGTAAAGATACAAAATAAAATGTTGTAATAATTTTTCAGCATTTCACGAATATTCGTTTTATCTGGATCTGAAATTATTTCTTCCTGGCAGAACATTTTTAAACCTAACCAAAGATGCCATACATTGCCTCTGGTAAGAAACATTGAAATATAAAGACTGATTTTAACTGTTTCAAATTAAACATCAAAACTTATCAAATAATTAAGTTATTTGTCCTGGTCATTATTATTAATTATTATCCTATTTTAAGAAATGAGCTTACATATAATAATTTCTGAGTTTTAATGATATATACATTAATTTTTAGATGGAACAGTGCAGTCGGCTAAGCCATTTGGGGTTGGATTTGTCGTTGATTTGTTTTGGGGAACTGTGAATTTCGTGAACTTGTTGTAAGTATTTTTAATTTTCTTTAACCAAAATATTTTGTAAAGTTATATGGTATTAGTTTAGTAGGTAGGTTAAGATGTCCCGTAGTAAGAAGAAATATTAGGTATTAAGAAATCAGCACAGGTTCTTTTTGCACTGAGTGCACTGTTAGGAGCACTGAGGAACTTTTAAATTAACACTGGTAGGTTGATTGACAAATTTTTAGAAAATAATGTAGTTGCAAATGTATGCGTCAAAGGAAAACTCCGGAAGCGCAGCGCGTGAATATTTGACTAAAGTGGCTTTATAAACATATTTATTAGCACAGCATATTGTGAAGCAGAATAAGAATCTGTCTAATCTTAATAACCCGAATAATTATTGTACTTGATATTCCAAAACGAACGGACAATAGTAGTAAAGGATACCGTGCGCACAAATTTTGTAGCAGAATTAGTAGTATAAGTAGATTTATAATATAATAACATCAAAATGAAAAGAAATTCAAAGTAGACCAAAATTCTAATTTAATCATGTCCAACAAGCTTAAACGATCCAATAAAAAAGTATCTATTTATACCATTTCGTTTAGTTTCAGAACTTTGTTCCACATGGACGATGTCCCAAATAGAGGTCAATATGGAAGTGGTGGCCGTGGACCAAGAGTTCCTGGTCCGGGAAGGTATTTTACAATTAATTTATATGCAAAGTTCAAGTGCAAGATTTGACTGGTTTTTAAACTCACGTGTAATTTCTTTTTTACTTTAGAAGAATGGGAGGATTGGGTTCTACCTCTGGTGTTGCAGCTCCACCCTGCAGTATGGGCGGATGAGGTTAAAGTTACCCAATTAAGAGAATAAATCTCTTGGCTGGGTTTCATCTTCATATGATTTCGCAGAACTAATACCACATTATGTAATTTAATTTCTTGTTCCTTGTATTCAAATAATTTATCAACTTTAACCCTAGTAATATTTATTGCTAGATATGGCAGAATGGCTTACTGTTGAATAACAGTTCGTGACGTTTTTCCATTAAACTCTGTAATGGAGGGTGGAGGAATTGATTACAGTCATATGCCATTTCTTCAATGAAAGTTATACCTTGTAAATCAAAAAATTCTAATTTAGTCGTGTCCAACAACGATAAAACTTCTTTATTTATACAATTTCATTTAGTAATACAAACCTACAAAAAGTACTAATTTAAAATACTATTATACTACAACACACTTGTAATCTTTTTTGTAAAAATAATTTAATCGCAGACGTTAATTACCCACGGCTATTTATAAAAACGATACGATAACCGTTTGTTAAAATAAAGCTCGATCAAATCAAGAACCGTTATTACTTTTCACATTTTTAAACGTTAAGACATTACCTATAGACAAGGTATTTTAGGTCACCGATAAGGAGTGAAATCAGTTCCATTCGAGGCGGTAACAGGTTTGAATTCCTTGGGAGGAGTTATTCCATTGTCTTCCAGGTATTTTCGAATTGCCAATTTGAATAAATCTGGCCTGCTTTCACTTATGTATTTTAGGAGCTTGTTAGCTTCTGCTGCTTGATGTGGTGTGCATTTTAGACAAATTCCTAGTAAACCGGCCACAAGTCTAGGTTTAACAAATCTACCTACAATGTCACAGGGACTGAAAATTCGGTTAATAAGTTAAAGTGTATACAACGGTAATGATTAATTCTTTAGATGTATAATGTAATAAAATACCCGTCATAAAGTAGACATTTTACTTGAATATTGAAAAGTTTCATATTGTTGATGTACTTATCCATCGTAACGTAATCCAACTCAGGTTGATAGCGTATAGGGTATTCTGTAGATACTGAAAAAGCCACTAAATGTAGTATGGAGAACGCAATAACCTGAAAAAATTTCGCCTGATTCATTTTGGAATTATACATTGGCCTAATAACTTCGCTGGGCAGATTTATTTCTTCAATTATTAAAAGATTTCTCAAAAAATGGCAATTGTGAAGAGTAAATGAGTAAATATAAACTAATTTTTCAAATAAAAAGAAGCGAAAACTTTTATGAATTCATGAGCTTTAAAAGGACGTCGACTACTACAAGTCGACTTGAACATTGCTAAGAATGGAAAGTGTGTTCTATTTATACTCCAGTATTCGTAACAGTTATATTCAAAAAAAATCTTATTAAAAGGTACTGGTTATTTTGGTTACATGTATGATAGAATTCCTCTCTCAGCAAAGGAATGCTAAAAAAATACTTGCTCTGCAATCATCTCTGAAAGTTGGTCCTTTTGGTTCTTTCGTCTACTTAGGTTGTTAGAAGAGACTTTATGCACCCGAGACCTGATGGACAGGTTTTTGGATTTCTATTGGAAAGGATTCCGGAAACATGTGGAAAAACTGGTCTAACAGAGTCCCATAAACAAAGTCATTAACAGAATCTTAAACATAACTAATCTCTAAAATCATGATAGCTAGATGAGGCGAGACTGTCATACCTTGCTTTGCTTTAACAGTTTCATTTCATAATTACCTATGCATATAATATGAACTCTATTCTGTGCTTATGTACATGTGAACAAATATAATACTACATACAATGTTTCAGCCAGGTATATTAATGTAATATACGCATAACAAATGCACATCTTTACATTTAATGTAAACTTAGATGATTACAATTTTCTTTCTACAAGTTCATGCACTAATGTTAGTAATAGTTGTACTTGTACAGAGTAGTTAAAAATAGATTTCATCTCAATAACAAATTATTTCATACAGCTTATCTAGGACCAAGTTTATAATATTAATAATAATTTTAAAGTTTTTATTGCCTTATATCACCCGTTTTGTACAATAATGATACAATAAACAAGTAAATTATTGTCTTATCACTTCGGTGCGCTAGTGGTACTGGTTCCATTATAATTTGGATCCTGAGCCGGGTCGTATGGTTTGCTGGTGACAGGGCCAAATTTATCTACAGGCTTAATGCCCTGATTTTCTAAATACTTCTCAACTATCATTCTAAAAGTTTCAGCTCGTTCGTCTTGCATCCATTTAAGAAGTCTATTAACTTCGTTTGTCTGATGCGGGGTGCATAAAAGACAGTTTCCCAATAATGCAGCGGCCACCCGAGGCTTTACCCAACGTCCAACGACGTCGCATGGGCCTGGTAAATGTACATTGATAAAATTAGCAAAATGTTTTATGAACTGAATTCTGTCACATCTTCTTTGAGATTATAAGTTGGGTATTATTTATTAGTACATTATTTCTTATAATATGACTTGTGATATCATGTAGTTATATTATAGCTGAACGTAACAAAGCAGCCTGAGAGATAAATAGGTGACAATAAATCTTTAAAATTGTGAAAATAACTTACCATCATGTACAATGCATTTGACTTGAAGATCGAATAATCTTTTATTCTTCATGTAATTGTCGATTTTAACACCATCCAGCTCTGGTTGATATCTGGGTTTGTACTCTATGGAGTAAACGCCAGCTAGAAGGTGAATAGATATACAACACAATGCCAACACAATTAAATTAAAGGAATGTCTCATATTGCCTCTTTTAGTATGTCTGCTTTTAACTAAAGCAATGTTGATTATTTGTTTAGTGAATTGTATTAGAAGTTGAAATAGTAGTTTATTATTATTGATATATCTATGTTATAATAAATCTCATTTATCAAAATATGATTAGCAAACATGAAAATAATATTGTCTCTAGAGAAAATTATTGTGACGATTGTTGGGAATTATTTCGTTAATCTTTAGAAAGGTTTATTGTTATTGTAAAAACAAGTGAAGATAAGAACGAAAATTCTGGATAAAGTTTGATTTAATATTTGATGTGTACAAATTAGAGATTTTGTGTGAAATCGGATGGCAGTAAGAAGAGAAGCTCATCGCCAACGAGCGTACGACTTGCAATTAAATGGCTTTTTGAATCTGAGTGGCAGCTTGTAACTCTGTTATGTGAACAGGTACCTAAAAATCCGATATCTAAGATTACAATATTTTATTATAAAAATTCATATATATAATTTGAAGTGTATAACTATGTGCAAGGAAAAGCTTGATTATCAACATTTTACTCAACGTACATTATCATTAGGTATTTATAAGTAGCAAGACGATTCAAGGTATTATATAGATAGAGTATAATATGATGTAGTATACCACTGTAGTAATTTGATATTGTTGGTAATGTAAATAATATAAAGAATAGTGAAATACATTTTTTGCTTTTTATCTTGGGTCATTGATAAATCAAACCAGATACGTTAGATGCCTTTGCTACCGGTTCATCTCTTATTTATCTAAATCATAAAACTGATTTAGATTTTCTTGGCTTGTAGAGGGATTGCCTTTTGGTGTAATGTATCGATGTATTTACAAATCTTGAAAGAGATGTGGTAGAATAATATCTCAGCGTACATATAATCTACATAAATCCTGAATGGCCAGTGTGCATCGATTCCTGAAAAACTGGATGGAGAGTTTAATGAAGTGGCTGAGTATCTATAATATGTATACTGAAGTACAATTTTTACTTTAACTGACAGCGATAATCTTGTGAAAGTCTAAACAATTATGCAGTACTGCCGTGTCTCAAGAGAACCCGATCTGACCGGCCTCTACACACACAGCATAAGAATGTTTCTCAGTATTCTCAATGACGAAGATACATTTTTCTGATGAAACATGGGATTGTCAACAAATCAATAATGTAGTAGAATATGAAAGGTGATTTTGATATTTATTTATTTCGTTTCGTATTGTGGTTAGTGAAACAATATATAAGCCAATATGTTATTATTTTTCATAAAGTATAAAGCGAGATCGTTCATAAAGTGTGTACCATACGCAGATTCTACACTTAAGATGAAGGATGAAAGTAAAAACAGTAGAGATACATTCCGCCATTGCGGTACTTAAATTGAGAGATTAACATAAATTAAAGGTCACACCAGTTTATATGTTTACTACACAAATTGGTGTATGATCTATTAATGAAATTTTACAACCTAAGATAAACTAATTCTGACTGATATTATATACCTGTTACGTTATTTGTAATTGGACACTCATTTATGCAAAATTCATATGCATAGTAGTGTTGAGTGCTCAATTTAACCTAAACATGAAAACTGTTAATAGATACAAAGTGTGAACAAAATCCGAGTTGACTCTTATTCTTACAAAGACTCATAACTATTTGTTTTAAATGGTTGGTGGTTCCAGCCCAAAATTCCTAATTGCATTTTCCCCTTTTCACCACTGCATTATTTCCTGTAACTGCATTATTTAGTTTTGATTTTTAATGTATTTATCGGGTTAATCTTGTATAGTTTTTGGTATGATTACGGTAAATCTAATTACGCAAATAGATTTTCATACTATGAGTACACAAGGATTCTTAATTGAAAAATAGATTTTATTTGGACAATATTGATGATCTTATTACTACTATTGCTTATTCTCCGGGAGTTATTGTAGTTTTGTCGTCCATTTCTTCAGGATCTTGGTCATTTTCATTTTTCGTACCCGGGGTCGTTGAAACGGACTTTACCGTAATTATTTCCGTATCAGGTAGTTTAATGCCTTGACTCTCGACGTATTTTACTACAGCTTTCCTAAATATATCTGGACGATTTTCTTGGACCCATTGAAGAAATCTATTTACCTCTCCCTCTTGATGCTTGGTGCATTTAATACAAGTTCCTAACAAAGCAGACGCAACTCGAGGCTTAACCCAACGTCCTACTACATCACATGGACCTAATAACCAGTAAAGAAAATGTCTGATACTGAAAATTAAGAATTTGTTTTAGAAAAAAAGGTAAAAAAAACATTTTACCATCATCAATGATGCACTTCACTTGAAGATTGAACAGTCTTGGGTTTTGTATGTACGGATCTATTGTAACCCAGTCCAGTTCTGGCTGGTATCTGCAAAATAATCAGTTATACATCAAACGGACTAAAATTTCTAAATATACGACTTTACGAGGTATCTAGCAATATGTTATTTAAAAGCTGTGTTTGAATTGTTTCACTATGACTGAGCTTACCTTGCTGGATATTCCAGAGGAGAAACGCTTGTCATATATTGTGCCATTACTATCAAAAATATCAATTTTTCCATGTTTGATGGAATTTTATAATGTAATACACGGAATCACACGGGTTTCCAAAGGAGAAATTGGAGCAAGAAGCCAAATCTACGACCGGCACAAATTCAGCCAAGGCACTGGAAAGAAATTAAATCTTTCTCAAGCTTTTATAAGCCAAGTAAAATTATGGTCAGTATAATTTTAGTCTTAATTGTGCTCCTGATTACGTCACGCACTTGGTTCCTCTACGTGATGGGGCAGGGCATATACAGATTTAATGATACAAATCTTTGGGCTTTAGAGTTTGTATGTTTTGGTTATTATCTAATTTCTACCAGGAATCATTGAAATCATCATACGAATGGACTACTTTTTTGCACGTAAATACTTAAACACCTAGTTCATCCTCCTTGAATAAAAGCCAACTACAGTCTTGGGCTATATATCTACTGCCTATTAACCTTGGTGTATGTGCTAAAATTAATATTGTTTCTCCTCATAGAAATGAGATAATGGTTGCAAGACATGACAGGGCTACCTGAAAGGTAGCATGTGATACTATATTTTACTTGTTAGTATAGTTAAGCCAAACACAGTTTATTCTTTAATAGTATGCGTGGTCCGCCAGTAGAATTTACATTTCAATGCTACAGAAAATTTGAGTCTAGAGTCTAGCTGCACAAGAAAATAGATTTCCACTCGGCTAAGTAAAAATAATAGTATCCTATGCAGAAGATACTTCCAGCTACTATCATCACTTTTTGTCTGTGCTCCTCTTCAACAACTGTTACTCTCCCCGCTGTAGCATCATATCATGATATCTTATGAATTTCTTAATTGTATATTCTGAGCCAAAAGTGAATTAAGAACCAGTTCAATATCCACATAGGTATCCACATTTAATCTTACAATCAGTTCAAGTTTATTAATGTGTGCATTGCAATGTGCAAAATTTCACTTTTAACTTCAAATGCTGTTAAACAAGATGCAGGGATAAATGTTGTGTAACTATAAAATGGACGCTGTCTTTTCCTAAGGCAATTTTACATTGTAGTTAATATGAATTTTTGCCAACAACTAAGTTAACGATGTATGTATGCAGAAAAACTTATAAACTTCTAATCGTCTTTAAATATCTGTGGCCAAATTGCAAACACTTTTTCCATCAAAAATTATGTCATCACAATTAATTTTGGCTGGCTAAACTGGAGAAGGATTTTATTGGGCAGTGTTTTTGTCTACATCTTGTTCTATTTTTGAGATTATCTAACTTTTATTACATACATTACTAGTTACTACTAATAAACCTTTGCTAGTACTACTGTAAATTACACAGCTGAAATTGAAATCAAGGTATAAGTAAACTAATTTTGTTTTCACCGATCGAAACTGTTACTATTGCTATCCGTATGTGTAGAGAACTTAATATATAATACTAGCCGGTCACAGGACCTAGGCCCTGTTATAAATAAAGGTGTGTAGTGTGTATTCTGGGGGCAATATTATACCATGAGACGAAAGTATTTCAGATGCATAGCTTTTCTAATTGAACTTTTTATGGTTTGATTTGGTGGGTCGGCATCGGAGGTAGAGATTTTACATTGATAGATATAGGGACTTTTGTTTTAGAAAACTGTCCGTATCTCCGGACAGGGAGGAGGTACTTGACAAGTGTATTGTCTTGCATCATAATTTCAACAATGTAAATGGCCAAAATTTTCCTGCACAATAAATAATAGGAACTGGAAATATTTGCATACAGAACGCATGAACTGCTTTGTTATGAGATATACGGACTTGTTGGGATTTACCACATTTAGCTAACGTTTAAGATTGGGTTCTGCTGAGCTGCGTTATCAGCGGCAAATTAACACACGATGATATAAAATACATAAGGAATTTTTTACGCGCAACTCGAACAACACGATTATACTACAGAATGATTATTCCTAAACAGCAGAATGATACTAAGCAAATAATGTGTGTACAATAGGCAGTTTGCTTTTAATTTCGCCCATGTATGCTTTGTCTGCGTGATTGATGCAAAATGATAGACAACTTGACAAGGTTGCATGTACAAACAAAACGAATCAGTTTTTGACACACAGTACTAAAAATTGTAGAACAAAGCTCTAGCTGTTGAAAACTTACTCTCAATTTGGTATTTAGTAGCAATACGTAGCAAGTAGCACACACAGCCGTGTAATTATTGGTGAAATATTCAGATTATTGATAATAGTAAGTAAAGTAAACACTAATCGCAATAACAAACAAATAATGTGACCTTTATTTTCAGTCTTAGAAGTCTTAGTTTTGTTGTCTCTAGATTAGCCGACATAATAACTAGACAATAGTTTTGAAATGTTTTCCCATACTCCAACTCCTGTATTTCCCAGTAATTCAATTCATTTTAAAACTTTAATTACAACAAAAATAACTCTCTAGAAAAGGAAATTAAGGTAAGTATAAACCAACATAGATACACACAATTGCATTGTATTTTGCATAATGCATACTTGACACTCCAAATTGAGTTCACGTCACATAATAGACAACACGTAACCACCATTCACACAAAGTTCTTTCAGAACAATAAACGGGGGATTCCGGGCCAAAAATTCAATACTTTGAAACTCACCGATCGAGATATTATAACAAATATAAGCAAGAAATAGCATGCAACAGGAGGAAAATATTTTGAGAAATTCTGCCGACGGAATTATAGGGAAGAGGTTTTGGCGTGGAGGTCTTTGGACGTAGAGTGCTTGTCGTTGATTCCATGTAAAATCCTTCGATGCGGTCGATGAGTATGTAATCTCCAGCTCCTTTTACTTCTGCGTCAATGTAGAACTAAAACATATGCACGATATTGTTAATGAATGAAACAAAGACTTTTTACTAATTAATGCAATGAAAGTTCGAAAGAAATAAATCAAAGGAAATAATATTATTTTTACTTACTTGGCCACTTCCATCAAATGGAACATTTACAGTCACCCATTCATATAAAGGTCTATCAGGGTCAGAAAAAATTTCATATAGATCTTTTCCATTTTCAGATGTTTTGACGAATATTTTTGCACCTGAGCCTCGTAAGTTATATTTGACAGAAACGGATGAGAATAACTGAGCTGAAGATCTATAACTGAATAAAACTTTAGTTATGATGGTATTGTTGGCTGTCCCATTAACTTCGACATTATTGTCACCCGTGGGCAAAATAGCCCAAATACCGATAGTGGATTCATATGACGGAAATCTGAAATCTTTAGGGAGTTGATTCGAGATCGTATTCAACTGGGCTCCATTCGTGTAGTAAAGATAGTCGCCTTCTAATCTCCATGAAATGAACAAGTCTTCCGTTTTGTCGAGAAGAATTTTCAAGGAGCCACTTGCCTGGACAATAATTATGGAAAATAATATGATTCCAATTGACTGGTGGGCCATTTTCAATAAATACAAGAACAGATAATTCTTCCTAGGTAATTAATTTGTAACTCGAATTCGAAAAGTTCCTGGGAACGTTTTGACTAAAACTGAAGATGCAGTACAAACTGACAGTCCTCTATATTCAATAATTTGGTGACATCAAAACAGAAGGTGAAGGGAATGTAGTCAAGAAGGGATTGGTTTAGCCCTTGTGGCTGAGTCATACAGCACAATGGCTACACAATTTATATTATAGAGACAGAATAGGTACATCCTGGTAAAACATTAAAAATAATCTTGTTCAAAAGTTTACATGCTCTATGCACTATGAATTGGATAGGTTTGGAGCTGAGAAGTTAGTTGTGTAATGTGTATATTGTACTCTTGTACTAAGATGAATATTATCTCCATGAACATTCACCCATAACATTCCTTGCCTGGAAATAAGTAAAGCATCGAGACATATTTATATAAGTATGTGAGCTTAAGGAGGTCTAAAGACTATAAAGACCACTTTCTTAGAAGATACAGATATGACTCAACTGTTTCACAAAACCTTATTTACAGAGCTTTAGAATCTGAAATGAGTATGAACTCTGATAGTCGATGCTGCATAAATAGTAAAAAGATTTTCAATGAGCTTTATTTGATTAGTTTAGTCATACGTATTTTGGATGATTTAACTAAGAATTGCTACACTTTAATAACAATCCCTATATACCTTATCGTTAACAATTATACAGCATGATAAGCAAATGAATTTTTAAGAAAGCTTTTGAATAATTTTTTCAACGACTATAGGTACTTCGAAAATTTGTAATTATTAGACTACTCGGTAGGAATAGTTAACAACAATAGCTACTTGCAATTATCCGTGAATGGTAAATAAATTAGAAAAATGGGAATGAAAAATAACAAGTCAGTATGAATACGAATCCAGCTTTTCAGCTAAAAGTCAAGAGGCAAAACTGCAATCGGAGCTGATTTTGTTGGTTGTTCAGCGTATAACATCCATTGTCGATTTCCAACGTCAAAAATTCCTATAATATAGTAAATAAAAGTATTTTCTACTGCAATTTGTACAGCTTGGTATTTGATTAATTAACAAACTATTTATGCTCACCGACAGCAACGGTTTTAATGAAATCCGGTTTATTAGATCCACACCGAAATACTGGATATTCAGCATCACTTTCGTCACTCAAAATTTCCTTGATTCTTTCCAAACTATTTGGTTTTAAATGTCTCCCAATCGCTTTGTGTCGGTGTGTACTACTTTCAAATCCCACCCCTGCCTGTTCTGGAATTTTTAACCTCAGGTATCTGAAAAACACTCACATAAATCACCTGACACCTTGTATTCAATGTACGGTTAGTTAGTGTTCATTCTTACTTGTTACAATGAATGTGATTTTCTCCGTGAGTAAGAGTAAGGACACTCAATTCCGATTCACATTTTTCATCCTGGGAAGAATTCGGACCTATTTCAACGTTATGAAGAACAGGGCAACCATCTTGCTTAGCGAAATGAATATTGAGGCAAAACCCATCAGAAACTCCATGGCCAGCGTCTTGAACAATTTCAATTACTTGTTCAAAATTAGATGCTGCCAAAATTGCTCTTGCCAGAAATGTTCTAGCTGTTTTAAAAAGGATAAATGAGTTTAGATGGGCAATCGAGACACCAAAATTCAAGGAAAATTATGGAATGTTAAATTACGTGTTTTCTTTGCAAAAGTTTCTTTAGGAAAAATAGTGTTGACAGTATAAACCAATCCATGTTCATTAAAGCCCATAGTGTATCCAGGCAAGTGTCCGGCGTAGGTTAAAGTAGTAAACTTTTCTAATTTTTCATCATTCTCCCCAATAATTTCAGCAGACACTATGTAAATGTTATTTAGGAACTCGGGGCATGCATCTTCGGTGTGACCGATAATAACATCATCATTATTGCACATCACGGTTGTACAACCAGTTTCTCCTTTTTTCTTAAAGAACTTGTCTTCTGCATCCAGTGGGGCAATGAGAGAATCGATATGGAGTAAGAACAACTGTCGAAAGCATTGACAAGAGCGTATTAGTTATCATAAAGTAAACAAATCTGAACTCAATATAGTGTATATTTTTTCATTATAGATGTACTTTGTAGAACGGAACTTGAGCCCCTGTGGCCATTCCTTCCAATTCTTTGATATACTGAGGAAATCGCTCTGTGCAAAGAGCTAAGCAGTCATCGTAGATTTTCTTTCCCTCAGTAGACAAGTACAATGGCACAAGGATTTTGTTGAAATATTCCCATCTTGACAACAAATTCTCGATTAAATTCTTAAACTGACGACCCTGCGTTGAAATAGATATATGATTTAACTATTTTAACTTTTAGATTAATATTATACTTAATGAAAATGCACTTTTGTCTTACAATTGTGTAGCCCACTACGTGATGGGTTCCACGGACGTAGATTATTGGTATTTGGTTGAGTCGCTGACACTCAATCTCCTCAGGTTTATTCATTTTCTTCCTGTAAGAACCGAACTTGAATTTCGGCAAAGAGTTAAAAAGATGTGGAATTTTGAAATGGCAGGGCCCTTTAAAAGGCCTGTTTTGGAAGAAACTGTACAATTTTGTGGAGATATTATGCACAACAAAATTACAAATTCAAGCTTAATTTAACAGCAAAAACAAATATTTTTGTTTTACTTATTTGAATAATAAAATTCATAAAATGATGAATTTCATGTAATCCAACTGATGACAACTATCTAATTATTATTTTTGAGATTTTATGAGATATTTAATTGGGTTTTAGTTGAGTATTTCAAAACAATGATACTGATACCTAGATCCTCTATTGGCTTGTAAAAGCTAAATGAGTCGAAATTAATTTGTAAGGTATAAATAATATTTATACCAAAACAGAAGTAAAGAATACTTGCTTCACTTTGCAGTCGTCATGAATGAAATAAACATTTCACAGGTTGGGATTTTGGATGGTTATGACCAAGACAAATCTGATACTGTTTCGACAAGTACTAGTCAGGATACCTTCCCCCAACATTTGTACACGAGTTTTGGCAGTTTCGGTTCCATCATGTAAGAATCATTAAGAAACTTGTATGCAGTTACACACCTGGCTGCACAGCGACTATTGACATTAATGCTGAATTCTTCTGGTTTCAGTATTACGAATGATTACCATATGATTTACATATACTAAACAGGTATTACACTGACTCGGTGTCGCGGTGTGTAACGGTGCTACATGCCTTCTCTACTTTGCATGGAAATTCCTATACAAATGATATAAGTCAAAAGAAATTGAATTACTAGTTGAAGCCATATAAACTTAGAAAAGCATTTCGCCTACAATTGTACGTCAGTTACATTATCGTCAGTTCTTCAAGTGTAGGATAGTAGAAATGTTTGTACAATAAGGAAAAGCCTGTAGGAATTCCAATCTCAAGGGAAGTATTTATCGATTTTAGCAGACTTTTTTATGTAGTTTCGTTCATTTTACGCTTTTTGTAGCATTATACTCAAATGACAAATGACCACAAATGGAAACTTTTAGGTATGCGCGTGAAGAAAAATTCCTTTTAGAATTGCATGTCCTGACTTTTGGTAGTTGGGACTGGAGACGTACTTGACGTACTTAATCGGATATTTTTCACCTTATTAGATTTAGTCCGTCATGCAGAACCAGAGATATTTAAATGCAAACATAGCTGTCGAGCCAGAAAACCTATGGCTTCCCTATTACGTGATAACTGGTGTTTTAACGTGAACTTCTTAATGGGATTAACCCGACCACACATATCTCCGATGCAAATGTATGTATATTGTAAAATTGAGAATCATACGGTACGCAACTGAAATGGTCGGCAATGAAAGTCGGTGGGTTGGGGGCTGAAAGAGTCATAATATCCCTTCCAGACGGATATCTATCCTAGTCTACAGGTATTATGCATTACAAAAAGTTTTGCATACAAGAAGAATTTTATGTAGCGATTTTTCATAAATGTATTTGTCAATACTGTAATTTAAGGACGCTGTTTACGTTGGTTGCTAACGAAAAAAATATAATTTCCAAAATTTAACCCGTCAATTGTCACATCCGAAACCCCATAGTTAACCTACCCGGCCATTCCACTACCTCAAGGGGAAGTTTTGGCAGTGCAATATTGATAAACAAGATGCTATCAAGTCAATAACAAAATGAATTCCATGCGGCATAAACGGCCGTCTTATGGTATAATATTTGTAAATCTATTGGTTAGTACTTTGGTTAGTACTATATCACTATGACTACGGTGTCAATGCTTGTACTTGATGGCCGTTTATGTCACATGGACAATAGACATCTTTGATAGTAGTTATAACAACCATGGTTATAACTTAAACTTACAAGTATGAATGCATTGAAGCAAGATGCAAACAAAAAAGATTTTGTACTAAAGTATTTGTAATAACATTGCCAATGACGACAGGTGGAAATGCTACTATACAAGTCAGTATAGAAATCTTTATAATATAATACACTTCCCCGTTTCCTAGAAACTAATTTTTTGGAATTGCATTGACTTATGCCCTCGGTATTCCATCATCAGCAATTCGGGTCAACCTCCATGCATTTAAAATTCATCATAATATCTTTACATCGACTGTTATAACTTCCGGAGGATCAGTCTGATTTTTATGGGACCTACATTTTTGGAACCGTGGACTATCAAGGAACAAAAGTTACCATTCGGAATTTTGATATAGTTGTTTTAAATGCATTTAAAAAAATCAAATTCCCAAAAAAATGAGTCATTTTTAGTTTTTTATAAAACGTTGATGTTTTTGGTCCATTTAAAGCAACTATATCAAAATTCCGAATGGTAACTTTTGTTCCTTGATAGTCCACGGTTCCAAAAATGTAGGTTCCATAAAAATCAGACTGATCCTCCGGAAGTTATAATAGTCGATGTAAAAGATTTTTTAACATGCATTTTGATAGTCCCCTGTGGTTGCTATGCAGGGCCAAA
The DNA here is from genome assembly GCA_020055645.1 of Tomocerus qinae. Classification (NCBI taxonomy): domain Eukaryota; kingdom Metazoa; phylum Arthropoda; class Collembola; order Entomobryomorpha; family Tomoceridae; genus Tomocerus; species Tomocerus qinae. The sequence goes on along the minus strand of CM034547.1, from coordinate 10,415,747 downwards.
GTGTAACCTTAACATAATTTTTTAAAGTTTAATATAATGGTTTCACGATAAGATTGATCGTATCTAATAGCACATAGCATAGAAAGGATACAACAAAAAATTTGCACAGGAGGTATCTGTAACCAATACATTTCTATGGTAATTGCCATTTTTCGTCGTTTAACATGTGAAGGTTCTGTCCGCCCGAACTGGCTCGTGTAAAAGGGATTTGGATATCATCACTAGGCGATCATCACGAGCCAGTTCGGGCGGACAGAACCTTCACATGTTAAACGACGAAAAATGGCAATTACCATAGAAATGTATTGGTTACAGATACCTGCTGTGCAAATTTTCTGCTGTATCCTTTCTATGTAATGTGTCTTTTAGATGGGGATCACCTTTAGATAAAAGGACAATACACTTTGTCTTTCGAAATTAATTTGTAACACATTTGCACTTAAAGAAAAAAAATCTTAGCCATTATTATAACTACTGCAACTATAATCTTAAGTATTCTATATTTATACAATAAAGAATGACATTGAAAAATGAGGTAACTGCAATTTTTTCCATTGGTTGATCTTCAGAAATAAATTGTGGATATAGTATTCGTTTCATCGTATCACTATTATTTTTTAACAGTTCATCTTGATTTGATGTCATGAATTAAGTCGTATTTTTCTTCAAGAAAGTCGAGTTATCTTGTAAGAATATATAGTTAAGATTATAATAAACCTGCAAGTTAAATAATCTAACGCGTATAACTCATATTACAAGTATTAGGTATGCACATTGCATACCAAGTGTACATAGTACGTTATCTTGCCCAAAACATTATAATAAACTAAGGCATTTTTAATAGCAATTACAGATTATGTAGTTTAAATACGATATTTTTACATATAATCATAATACTAGCTATCTTAGAAATAATAGGTATTTACAGCGGCCATCAGCAATAAATCCTTCGCATACTTAATGTGTTAAGAACTCCGTCAAGTTTCTTAACCATTTAATCGTTAATTTACTATATAATAATGCGACTTTTGTGACGCATCGGATTTTACTATAAAGGAGACTATTAAATTATGGTCGAGTATTAGCAATTCCTACTCATGTATTTTACATGTGCGTATAACGTAATCAAAGGTATAATCATCTTTTAGACTAAGGCAAGGCTTTTTTGACTATCAAATTCATTTTTATCAAACTAAAATAAGTAGTCAAACAAAACGGTTTTGCAAAGCCCGCTAGCATATGAATTAACAATTAAGTATACTAAGTATAATCGTATTATAACCTGTAACACAATAATAAGAGTAATAAATTAGTCACAACTAATGCACAAGCATTTTTGTATCGTTTTCGATAACTTAACCGGAACAAAGTTTTAAACGAAGTAAAAAGTAAAATATATTTTTCTTATTGCTTGTATTCTGTTGATAACGAGGGAGAAGGCTTACTTACATACTTACAATTTTACAATTATATTACCTTACAATAAATTGATTTAGTGAAGGTCAGTTTAAGCAGGGGTTATTCGGAAGTAAAAATTATGACTTTTTATGGTTGGAAATTCTTTGTCAACATTAATATTCAAGGCACATGGAAGGAAATTTAATTAGATTATTCAAGTTAAACAATTTTTTTCTGCTACATGTAAATACAATGTTAGGTGAAAGTCTATAGATTTGTTATTTATCATATAAATGATTATATGGAATTAGTAAATCATATAAGCAATAACCGTATTTTAATTAATTAGCAATGAATGGATTAAGAACTAAGAACAAGGGAATCTTTAAAGATGTATTTTTAACAGCTATAAATAATGGATGACTTGACCTATGAATTCATTTGAATAGCCTGAATCTGTTATTAGTTAATTTTACGATAAATTTAAGCACCAAAAATTTGCAATATACCATTAACGCTAGCTATCATTGTAGTATCGATCATATCACATCATTCATCCTGATTTTCGGGACAATCCGTTTGAACCCGAAGTCGATTCTTTTCAGCCAACCGGGAACTTCGTCTCAGACTAATTCTTTTTGGAGGTGGATCTGAATTTGCTTCGATTTCCGCCATTAGGTCATCATCTGGCTCCAGTGAATGGTTACTTTCGTATTGCCATAATCCAATAGTATTATCCCACTGTGTCCGATAATTAACGAAATATTTATTAAAATCCAAAAAAACTCAACTTAATGCTTCCATTAAGATAAAACATAAACTAATTACCGAAGTGCTGACTATTTCCGAACGGTAAGGATGCCATGAAACGTCCCTCACACATGTACGATGCCCTTTTAAAATTTTTTCAATTTTCCCTGTCAGCAAGTCATAAATAACGACTCGTCCTGCAGCACAACCAGTATACACATAACGCTGGCCAGTAGAATAAGATGGCGAAAAGTGACACCTAATTAGTGTATTGAGAACACTATGGCCCCTGTAAGTCATCACAGATACATCTCCCTCTGATGGCTTTCTTGACACACATACTGTAAGTAAAAATATTGAAAAATTACAAAACTTTTATTTAAACTCTGATTGAATGTCAAAAAACATTAGAATATTTCAAGCTCAAAAAGTAGAAAAGTAGGCTTATAGAATCGACAGACTAACATCGCTTAGGAACTCGCTGCCAACGATAATCCCAATTCTGATCAGCAACAAGTCGCTTCGTGTTGGCAATAGCAGATTCAGAAGCAAACACTCGCATGTCCCATAACTTAATTGATTGATCTTTTGAATTTGTCAATAAGTAGCGCCCATCTCCTTTCGAATCAATGTAAGTGATACCGTCAATATGTCCAGCTAAAACTCCCACAGGCTTTGGGTCAGACTCACGCAGGGTTCGCCGATCCCATACCTACAATTGAAAAAATAGGGTTGTAAATTCATTCTATAACGTATGACTTTTAATGAAGTTGTCTTGAACCTTGCACAGTCCGTCATCTGCAGCACTGAAAAGTATATTTGAGGAGCTATCAGCGAAGGCCACACTATTTACATCATCATCGTGAGCTTCAATTTTTAACACTCGCTGATTGCTCTCACGATTATAGATGTAAAGAAAACCATCATTAGCTCCACCAAGAATTTCATTTCCATCTTCTGAAAAGGCTAATGAGAATATACAGAAACGCCGATTATCCGGGCAGAGACACAACGACTCGTGTCTTTCCACTTCTCCGTAAATATTACAGATGTGGACTACATTAAACAAAATTAAAAATTGATTAAAAATAAATTAATTAAAGATAAGTGTTCCATTTTGGAATATTGACATGATTGATTTTAAAGTATTCTTACTGCATTCGGACCAACTGGAATACACGACAAACCGCCCGTCAGGACTGAAAGCAGTGTCCAATACACTCCACCCTACGTCACGTGCCATTATCTTCTTGAATTTACTAAAATTATTTTTAGTAGTGTCGTAAATTCTTATAGCACGGTCTAATAAAGATTTCATATAAAATAATAATTAATTTACTTCAACATCCAAACTTCATAAGCATCACTACTCACTACATTTCTCAGCATAGTGGTAACAGAGTGCCAAATTAAACAAAAATAATATTTTTATACCCTGTGATGCACTAAGGAAAATGTCTCCACTTTTAGAGTAAGTCCCACAAAATGCTTTGTACCTAAAAAATTAAATAAAATTTCCTTACATTCCGTCTCTCGCATTTTAGCATGTAGGGGTTCTAGACGACTAAACTCGCTAAACCTTTGACTACCATATTATGCAGTATTATAACAACTGTTTTTATAGAAAAGTTGTATCTCCTTAAGAATTTCGAAACGAAACTTTCCATATCTCCATCTATACGCGTCACTGAACTGTAAGTCCAGGAATGGACTTGGTACAAAGTACAAGATAGATATCCAAATAGGAGATGCAACTTTACTAAAAAGTATTGACATGTAGTGAAAATCATTATCTGAAATCGAAGTATTCTATCACATCAATAGATTAAGAAATTTAGATAAATCATTGTTAAATAAAATTATATTTTCTTCATACCCATAATTGGCAACTTTTCGAACAGTATTAGGAAGAAATTGGCTACTCATATAATTTCTATGCGATCTATCAAAACCAGTTAACGTCGATATGTTTCCCATCTAAAGAAATCAAAGATATATTAGTTTGATTCGCTTACATTTTTAAGGAATATAAATCAATTTGTCTAATTGTCCATAAATTAATAATTGATCGGGTACCTCTCTGGACGCCAGAAATTGTGGAAAACTTCGTTTTCTGTTTGAAGCCAAAGCTGCCCCATTCCTCATTATCAAACTGATGTCATTTTTCTGTTTTAAAAATACAATCAATAGTTAAATAAAATGTGGTGTAACATAGAGTGTAGGCAATAAGTTCACACAGTTCAAATGTCGAAAAACGTAGTAACTAGTAAGAAGCCAAAAGAAGGGGTCGAAGTCGAAATAAATGGCTAAATAAATAAACCATGAAAAGTGGTTAGAAGTAAAAAAAAAAGTGGTTAGAATAGAAATAAAAAGAAGTGGTTAGAAGAAAATATTGTATAACAGGCTGTCCTCCTTCTAATGAGCTATTACACGACTTTGAACGATACATAAGTTACCCACATATAGACATAGACAGGGGGTAGGAGATATAGTATGACAAAAGTTGTTTAAAAAGTTATGTGCTTTCAAAGAAGTATTACACGATATTTTAGAATGTATAGAACTTAAGTTACCCACCTCCCCAGGGAATGTGTTTCTGTTAATTATAATATGATTTCTCTACCGTAGACATAATTCAAAAATTTTACTTTGTTCAAAAGTTATCGTGGAATTTGTTCATACATGGAGAAAAATGTAGTTACAAACACAGCCAGACCGAAAAATCCCTTCCAAAGATAAGAGGCGAACCTCTTAATAATGACGATGTTCACATTTTGACAAGGTACTGAACATTTAGGTCAGTGATCTTTGAATAAAATTGTCTAACTAATTTTCTTACTTCTATAATGGTCGGATCCACCTCATAGTCTGATCTGGGAGTTTTTGGCTTATTTCCGTGTGAAAAGTTTTCATCGCTGGATTCATCTTCGGAACTCATTATGTGTATCTGTCCACTATAAGAGCAAAAATGGTTTAGAAGTTAGACACAATTTTATTAACCACTGAATTGTATTTTAATAAATAGTATGATGGCATGATACAATCAACAGTTGAACTAAAAAAAGGCTTAGATTCTAATCTAAATTGAATTATATCTACGTATTAAGAATTGGGAGTACAAAGTACAATAGAAAAAAACAAAAAATGCAATCTTCTGCCTTGAGTCAAGGCAGAAGATTTGCACCTTTGTTGAAGCGTCAATATTGTCTCGTCACAATGTCATAATAACAATACAATAATCTTACTTTCTTATAAGTATTTGGAAGACAGAAATGAGATCTTGAGCACTACGGTTTGCATCAGAGTCAGATTCTGAAGAATCGTAATCCATTATTTCACCCCGACGTTGGTCTCTGCGAGTGCGGAAATGAGAACTGAGGGAAGACGGATGTGAGCCTAATGATGATGACAATCTACGCGAAGATCCAGGAGAACTGTTATTGCTATTGCTACCTTGATTTTCTCGGGTTCCTGGTCTCCCTCCGTTGCTGGAACTATTTGACCCCATGTAATCGTGTACAAACGACGCAATTTTGTTTGCTTAATGTTGTCTAGTCCCTGACAAGAGGGCTAGACTAACCAGTCACAAGCGTGGACACGAGAGTCAAGATTCAAGACTGACAAGAAATTGACAAAGGATAATAATTATTTTTTAAGGTGTTTGATTGATGTACTTCTCTGCAGTAATATGTTGTGTACTTCTAGTATGTAGCGTAGTATCTATAGTATATTAACATGTATATATATAGGTAAAAGCCTAAAGCTTGAGTGACGACTTGAAGACTTATCGATGTAACCTCTACTCTCATCTCACTCAACTCTATGCACCTCTCTGTCCTATTAAATAAATTTTATTTTTTCGCAAGACCAAAATGCAAAGATTTTAAGAAGAATTATTTTAAGGTGACTTGTGTACATTGCTGGAATAATGGTCAAAGAGCTAGTTCGTCAAGTACTATAAAATTCTTACTAATCCCGATTTAGAATAATCAAAAATAGTATTGGTTGGTGCTTTGAGTTTGCACTTTATCTACTAGTAGTGTAGGTGTGTAGTGTGTAGCATCAGTGTTATTGTTTTGTAATGATATTACAACAACTTCAATAAAGGCTTTTCAAAATTTATTGCTTTGCTTACGAATATTACCGATCTTTTATATCCTGCACTTATAAATGTCGATAATATTGAGATAATCCTAAGACAATCCCTATAGCTGATAGCTTGCCTTACATTTTACAAAATAACTATAATAAAATCAAGTATATAAAAGGTTTTGCAGTTTAAAGCTACTGCTGAGTTCTGATTTTACTGTTTTCTTGTTGACACTGTTCGTTAATTGTCTACATTAACGATGCTAAAAGACCTTGAACCAAGTTACTTACAAGTGGTCACATTTTTGTGCCATTATCTTTCAAAAATCTAGCAGCTGATTTTTGTTTAATTCTAATTTGAAGTTAGTAAAAACTAGCAAGTACTTACTGTTTAGCGCAATTTATATCTATCAACTGTGCGTTACTACATTGGCTTTGTGTACGAAGGATTCTCAATTTGAACTATATGGGTATTATTAATGCTGATGTATGTCAGTGTCAATATGTCACTCTTCTGAACCAAATAATAACCAAAGAATTGAGAATTTAAATCTAGTAAGGACTTCGCTTTCCTCCATTTTTGGTGTATTTTGAATTTCGTCCTGCACTCAAGTCAAATGGAATATACGATAAGCAATAGCCTGTTATAGTATTGTCTTACTTGTTCAATTCACTATCTTGTATCTTCTGAATAGTTTAGAAAAGTCTTTGTTCACTATTTTTCAGGAAAAATTGTTTTATTCTCTGATTCAGTGTGGAAATGAATTTGCAGTAACGTATCATAGATAATTTTATTTCGAAATTGGCTATTACAAATTTTGATGTAAAAGTGGATAATTATGAGGCGCCTCATTAGGTGAGGTTATAATATATAGTTATAGCTCATTCATAACTTGAACTTCTAGCATTTTCAATGTTTTATTATCCTGTCCTGGCCCACTCAGCAGCTAACAACCCGGAAACTCTTGGTCTTGGTGCTCGCACTGGAACACAGAATCCATCATCGTTTTCTTGAAAACCAGTTTTGCAGCGGCATTCTGCATTGGGAGAAGATGGGGCGCAGCGAGCATTTTCGACACACTCAATATTCGGCATTTCTACATCTTTAGAAGAGGTATCTCCACAAGGAAACCAAACTTTACTCAGACACTTCTGACGGTTGGTATCAAAGTGCATGTAGTTGTGAACACATTTACATTTGTCTCCTTTGCACCTAATCATTCGAGAAAGAAACTGAAATATATTTCAATTTCTCACGTATGAAATTACAGATATTACATAACTATGACCAAGTATTATATCTTAAAGAATTAGATTCAATGAGTCAACCCTTAGACCATTACCAAAGAGCATTGTCAAAATCGCACCATCTTGTTACCCGACCATCACAACTGTCACCTGGTGCTGCAGCCGACTGTGTCTCATATACTGAGACGAACAAAAATATGGCCAGAACTGCGCAGTATTTCAGCATTTTTAATCCTAAAAAAATGAGAATACAATGGGATTTTAAAAAACTGATTAGTATTATAAAGAGCGAAATTAAGTCATAATATCAGTTATCACCTCAGCTGAGAGACCAATAAATAATTTTATTATGATATAAGATCTAAATCAACTACTAACAAAAACTTTGCAATTGCACGTACTAAAATGAGTTTGTGTAAAGTATAAAGAAGCTAGAAAAGTGGTTCGGAATTTATAGTCGCCTTTGGTTCAAAACAAGTTACATAATGAATAGAGAGTTTTGACTAATGACCATAATATTATCATTTATGTAGACATCAAATAAGTAATACTTTATTTAGCTTAGTGTATACCATGGATATAGCTATAGATATACTTATACAACTTATACACTATTTCCAATAATATTTTACGTAATATGCAACTACTTTGTGGACTCTAGCTAATTACTAATAATTATTAGCCTTGTAATCCTTTCTTAGTAGCTGGAATGATGTGGTAAAACAAGAATAATTTAATTAATATGCTTTATACGCTTATAAACATGTCATGTCATAATATTATGTAATAGTTATTACATAGTACGATAAATACTTCTAGCATGTGTGTCCGTGTTTGTGTCCATGTGCGGTTGCGGTTTCCGCTTTTCATCATTAGCATTAGTTTCATAGCCTCAATGGCAACACAATTGTATATGGATATTGATGCATGCAATTCAATCGTAAATTACTCAAAAGGAAATTGACAAAATTATTTTATTTGCTTTTTCATTTGATACAATTTTTGATTAAACTGGAGACAACCTTTAAACATTTTAGATTAATTGAGCAGAAATTAACCTGAGTTAACCGATTGATACATATTCATTGATTTAAGTTGGCCGCAGACATTGAAAGCATGGAAATTGTCTTCACTGATAAATTATTACACATTTTATATTGTAAATTACTTATAAACTGTGGTATTTAGATCATGAATGCTACCATCATTTTTACACAATACACTTATTGCTGTTCTACTATAAGTAATAATATATTATACTATATCTAGTTTTATAAATATAACTATTCCAGTCCAGTTTAATTTTATTAAATTACAAATATTTTATAATCGCTTTCTTGCTTGACTTTTATCAAATTAGATTCCAGATATTTTGTGACCCTATATTGTATATTTATATTCTACAAACATTGATTAGAGGAACTCAACAAGTAATAAAATGGGGCCAAAAGCCAAAATAGCCAAATATTGAATTTCACGGATATAGAAAAAAGACCATAAATTCTTCGATCTTCGAAATTATATATGTAACAAAAGGCAAAGGAGTTAATCTTTTGCCACACTACTATTAAAGTAATAATATTATTATATACTAATTAGGCACTTTGGCAGTGATTGTAGCTTTGTGATACAATAAAGTATGACTACATAAGTAATTGGCTAATTAGTCTATAACCTAAATTTAAATTAACATAGGTACCTAACGTATTTTATGATTATATTATGTTCAATCAATATCTCATATTACATTCCCATTAAGACTTAACTTAGTTTCGGTAACAAACAATTTCAAAATTAACAACAAAATCTTTTATCATACACACTACAGCAGTATTCATACACATTTACATTTTATATTATTCTTTGTATAATTTATTTATTCATTAACCTGGGTTTTATAATTTGTGATTGTTTTCAGTACTTATTTGCTAAAGCAATCATACAGAATGACGCACGCATGGTTCGCATACAACATAACATACATTTCAAAATCCACCTTGCATGTAACTACAACTTTACGAACAAAAGATATGTGTAACTATTTAAGTAAGTACAACGAAGAAATTACTAAACTGACCTATTTGTAATGACCAATGACTTTGAGTCTTATATATATTAATTATATTTATATAAAAGTAACAAACCATTTTATTTCACATATAGCTACGTTTAATTACTTGATTTTGCTATGCTCAGTTTGAAGGACAACTGTGTAACCCTACTTTTCCTATAACCGAATCATGATTAATTCTGAAATTTCGTCCAACAATGCTGAAGTCTTTCATACACCCAACGAACTGATCCAATGTTTCAACTCCTCTGGCATTCGCTGGATCAGGATGACCACCCAAATACAATGGATGGTTAGTGTTTGTTGCATCTTTTCCAGCTGGACCAATGCCAGGACTCGAAAATACTTTATCCAGTTGCAGTGTAACGACGTTTTTGGACTTAACAACTGTAAAATGAAAAAAAATAATAGAATATAATAAATTGTTTTCTGGTAATCAATAATCTTAATCTTGCCTGTGATATCGTGCCACCGTCCATCACAAAGATCATAAGTGCCTTGCGAGAAGCTGCTGTAAACTCCTCCTTTGCCATTATCCACTGTGAATTTGATAGAGCCGTTTATCATTTGCAAAACCATGTAATCCTTTTCACCGTGAACTGAAACTAGAATTCCAGAGGGATGTCTCGGCCGAATGCTTAATGACATTTTGATTGTCCGTCCAGCTTTGAAATTGTCCTCTAAAAGTAAGAAATAGTAATAATTTTTTAACGCTATTTGAAAGACTACTTTAATAATTTTATTACGCCTAAGAATGGTAAAAACTTGAATCTTACGTAGTTTTAAGAAGCCTTGATTGGGGTAGAAATAAAAACCATCTTCAGAATCGTCTGTGCAACGTTCGACAGAATGAATCACTTTTGGTGGTGGGGGGACTCTGTTTTTCAGCATGAAATTTTTAATGCAACCTCTGAAAGGTGAATTAACCTGCAGGATTCTACTCACAGTAACCTTTTTATTCCACGCGGTCAATGGAAGACCACCAATGAAAATAGTTTTTCCTGCGTTTATATTTGTGGTTGTTCCCGAAGAATTTCCAGTAGCAACTACACTTCCATCAACAGACAACTCTCCTTGAACTCTATGGCGAGAAACACTGGCGGTATGCCATTTTGTATCATTAAAAGTCACTGAGGAATTTAAGTAAGCAGGCCCTGAACCAGAATTGAAAGCAAAATGGAGGAATCCATTTTTCATTAATAAAACTTCGTAATCATTATGGTCGAAATTGGTCCACATGAAAATTAAACCGTTGGGTCGACTAGTTTTGAATTGAATGGAATAAGTAGAGCGGCTGCCATCGTCTTCGGGCACATTATATTCAAGGCGAGACGACTTATCGTAATTTCCAAAGCGAATCCCTTCTTCCATAGACACGTCATAAGTTTCTTGAGTTTCAGTTCGGTATGGTAGTGCACATTCCATAAATGGCGTTGGAGGAACATCATCTATTTTCGGTTTCTTTGTTGTCCTTTCTTCAATCTCTTCAGAATCTTCATCTTCGTCCAAAGTACTAACTTCATTTCCTCCAACATCTGGGTAAAGTACTTCGGGTCTCTTTGTGGTAGTTGTGCGAACTGGTATTATTTCATCATCTTCAGTATCATCCCATTTAGGAATTGTAGGACTTTTGCTGGAAATAAGTTCTTCTGCAACTTTATCAGCTCCAGTTATACATTTCTGACTTAGAGTTGCATTTTTGACAATGGCATCCGTGAAATCTATCTGCTTTCCGTTGATATAAATATCGCCGAGGCATCCTGTGAATGGTTCTTGGGACACCAGAGCATATTCACGAACTTTAAAGCCATTGGGTTTACCACCGAATAAATACATGGAACCAGGTGTGGTCAGGGAAATTGGACCACCTGATGCAGGATATCTATAAATTTTCCATGAAAATTATTTAAACACGACAAGACCAAGGAACCTATTTACAATATTTATACACTTACGTGTAATCCGTGACATCATCTACGTTAACTAAAAGTTGGCTTTGATCTCTGGAAATAGTTACTACATGCCAATTTGCATCGTTCAAAGCAGCTGTACGAAGTTGAGTACCACCAGGTTCAGTTTTGATATGCAAGGACCCTTCTGACATCGAAACTGAGAGATAGTTTGCTTGATTTTTATCCGTACCATAAAATATAATTCCATTTGTTCCATTGCTTCGGAATCGGAAGTTTAATTCAAACGTATCGTCACTCTTGACGATTTGAGGACCTATAGAATGATATAGAAAGGTTTGCGATTAAAATCTTGGTTTCCAACTTATTGGAGTACTTATGTATTAAAATTAACCTGCGACAGGTGAAGTTGTCAATGCAATTTTCACGAATCCATTTCCAAAGAATGTAGTTACAGTTTGATCAACTTGAGAAGAAGGACATCCAAGTACAGTATAGCGTGTTTCCACCGCTTGGGCCAAGTCCACCGGTGCTCCGTCAATAGTGACTGATTCGATACATCCTTCGAAATCTTTATTAGTCACATCAGAATACCCATGATCACCAGGATACCCTCCAAAATACATATGATCCGAAACTGGGAGGTTTATTTGTCGTCCAGGACTTTTTCCACCCAATCTTTCAACGTTGTCTACGATTAAAACGCTGTCTTGTTTTTCACGAACCTTTTTAACCCAACAAAACAAAATTAATGCGTTCCCTTGTTCAAAATAGATAAACACGTAAGTGATTTATATTATGTATTACAGCTTCAACAATATGCCAAGAGCCATCATTATAAGTGTTTCTTGAGACGATACGCGCAGAACCCCCTCCAAGATTGTATTGATAGACCAGAGACCCATTAGCAACTTCCAGTGCCATGAACTTTTTACCTTTCCCCACTAAGAACAGTAAGCCATTCTTTGCTCTTGTTTGGAATCGAAGTCGAAGGGCAGAGCGAGTTTTAAATGAATATTGCTTGCTTTCCAGAATTGAGTATCCATTTCCTTGAAACCGTAACCCTTGCTCTTGCTTAGCTTCTTCAGTGTTATTTCTACGAATACAAAAAACGCCTTTAGTTATTATACCTATTTAATGATACAAAACATTTTTATTAAAATTGACGAAAATAACCTTTCCAAAGCCGGTGCCAAATTAGAAGCTTCCTTGAAGTTCCATAGGCCAACTTTTTCGCCCCCAATAGTCAAGTCATCGACAGCTCCTCGGAAAGAAGAAAATTTTATATGAGGTTTATCTTGACCATCCGGTAATCCTCCTACGTACAATTTTGAAGAGTTACGATCGACATTCAAAAGGGATTTGGTGCCTGGAAGATAATCGTCGGCTGGTGTATCATGGAATTTTCCATATTGGTCTTCAGATGTTATGGTGAACCGAACAGTTTTTCCTGCTCGATCTACAGTTGCTTTGTGCCATTTATCGTCAGCAACGAATTTATCGTTGGTAATACGTTGAGGTCCTGATCCTAGATCGATGGAAAGTACAGGGTATCCTCTTTCGATTTCAATTGCCATGAAGTCGTCCTATTAGGAATGATAATATTACAGGACGAAAAGAAGGTTACGAATTCTGAAAAGCAATTTTTTATACCTCTCCCTTTCTTCCTGGCTCATTTCCAAGATAAACAAGAAGTCCGTCTGGTTCATGGGTCTTGAAGTTTACAGAAAGTTTTGTCTGAGCTTGTTGCGACTCTAACGACTGGGGATTAGCTACCAGCAGAGAGGATCTTTGGTCCATATTAATTGCAACCGGAACTCTATTAGCTTGTTCCCGTGCTTCCGCAATTTTCGCTTTGAGATCAGATAACTTCGCATTCAACTCTGTTCTTTTAGATTCAATCTTAGGCTTTCTGTTTTCAAGATTGCCTGTTATTGCTGCTGATAGAGGAATAGACTCCTTGGCTTGATTTACTAAAAAATAAGCATTAGGTGCTATTAAATATTTGTACGTATAACAGTATTAGTGTTATTAGTTTTACCATGTTTTATTAACTCCATTCATTACAATACACATCAATTTATTTATGAATTTACCGGCCTTATGGACGGAGTAGAAAAATATGCAAACGTTTGGACTTACATTGGTTATTAGAAATTTCAACATTTTTGTTCAAGTCGTTCACGGTAACTCTAAGCCTACGGGCGTTACTTGATTCTTCCGGTAATTGAGCTAGTAATTCATCAACAGTATTGCGAGCTTGTTCCGCTCTTCTTGTTGCGTCATCAGACACCACTATAGATTCTTCAATATCTCTGCTGTCAGTTGGAATAGAAATTCTGTCTAAAGCTCTGGAAAGACAAAATCATTCCATTGAAATGTCACAGAAATTTATTTTAAATGTCTTTATCTAGAGACTTTCATCACAAAAGTTATTTCTCTCTAGTGAAAGTCTCATATATCCCTTTGCATGAGAAAATAACTTTCTACTAAGTTGATGTTTAAATATATATATTTTATATTATTTTCATTCAAAGAATAATTACCTGTCAAAATTATTTAGAGACGTGTTTGTTTTCTTGTTCATCATGTCAATGTCCTTTATATTCATTTTGTAGTCTTCTAGCGGAATTTTCAATTCAATTTCAACTTCCTTTAGTGAATCTCTCGCCATTGCCAAAAGATTTTGTGATGGTTCCTTTGCTATATTGGATTCATCCTCCAAGCCATTTGTCTGCAATCATTTTGAAACAACCATTCAAATAACGAATCCTTACTCAGAATACCCTTTCGTTGCTACATATAGTTAGTTAGTATATAGTAGGTTATTATTGTATAATGTTTTGAAGACCTAGTTTTTATAATAAAAGCCTAGTATAACTTGTATCGATTAATCTTAAATCATAAATAGATATTTATACTATAAACAATCAGTACTTTGCTATTGGACTACATGCAAATGTTTAACAAACCATCACAGTGGCATTGGCAGCATTATCTTTTGCTTGATTAGCTGCTCTTTGTGCTTCTTGTAATGCATCTACAATATCTTGATACGCAGTAGCCGCCGCAAATGCATTTTCGGAGGCATCACGAGTGTCTCCAAGCATAAGATCCAACTCATCGGCTTCTTCCTTTAGTTTTCGAGCATGATCTTGACTGACGTCTATTGTATTTTCATTATTTTGTAATTCATTTTTCAGCGTTTCTACATTTTGTGCTAATGGTCCCCTCATCTCCTGTACACTGGTCAATAAAGGACCTAAAGTACATACGAATTCATTAATAATTAATAATAATAAACTAAGATTATGGAATGAAAATTATGACAGCCAAAATTTCGCACTTAAATTGTTAAAGGATTCCTCCAAGTTATCCACCAGATCGGGAATCATTCGATTTATCTCTGTTGCGTTTTCTACATTGTCCAACATTTCATTTGCACGATCTTCCAAAACAGACAATTTCGCTGGGAATTTTGATTCTCTAGAGAGTTTAAAAAAGTTTAAAATGTCAATATAACTTCAGTATCACAATTCGAATATTTTTTAAGGTCCAAAATTATAAATCATCACCTTATCTGATTAGAAATTTCATTAGCTTTCCTGGCAGTCAAAACACTATAGTCACTTTGGTTGCGGAGATCCTTTAATTTTTCTTTAATCGCAGCAATTTTTTCTGCTTCGGATTTTAGTTGCTTGTTCAATCCAGTGATGGGTTTAACAAATTCTTTCATTTGATTTCTGACTGCAATCGCGCTGTCATTTTCTTTAGAAGCTTCCTTCGGTTCAAATTTAACGTTTCGCATCGTTTCTATTATAGCTTCTGCTTCCGCTCTGGCAGCTTCAGTTTGAGGGCTTGAGACAGCTATAAGTTAACCATAATTATAATTATCAGTTCAACTATAGTCTTTAGTAGAAAAATATAACATACTAACTCTGTTAATGATATCTATTTATATATAATTTCATTAATGATGAGTTTTAATACGTTTTTCCTCTCTGAGTAATCCTTCCATTAAATCTTTGGTTTCGAAGACAGCAGTAGTTGCTTTCGCCACCGCTTCTTGCACTTTAGATTCCACTTCAATTGATTTTTGACGCAGTTTAGCACTCTGTTCTGCTTTGGCCTTCAGAGAGTCCCTGTACACTTCAACCTAAAAATTCCATCATAAAATTGGTATGATAGCCTTAAAAATACTAGCAAGAACAATATGGGCAATAAAATAAAACCTTCTGTTTGTAGTTATTTCCATCTTGTTCTAAAGCATCTACAGTTTTATTGATTGGGCCTAAGTCAACTTGTTTAGGATCAAGCAATCTAACATCCGGTGCCAATAATTGGGCAGTTTCATTGAAGTAAGCCAGTTTCTGTGTTGTAAAGTAGCTGACAGCTACAGACTAAACAGCAAAGGTAGAAATTATATCTATGCTCATTGAAGGTTATAATTAGAACACTTAGAACAATATTACTTCAAATTCCGCCTTGACGGGATCAAGTAAAGCAGCCATTGCGTCAGTGTCATCTAGAAGTTGATGTTGACAAGGACCACAAGACTGGCATCCCCTATCCTCTATAAGAACCCATCTGTATGGACATCTGTCACATTTCTCTCCTACAACACCCGGAAGGCAAGAGCACTGGCCTGTCTGAGGATCACAGCCTACTCCAATTGCGTATTCTTGATTGCACTCACAAGCTAAAAAATAAAAATGGCAATGAAAAATCAACAAAATGAAAATAATAAAATGTTAAAAGTAAAGTACCTTGGCATCCTTCTGGCGAGTAATTCCAGTAACCCGGAGCACACCTCTCACACCGCCTTCCAGTTGTTCCCTTGCGACATTCACACTGC
Source organism: Tomocerus qinae (assembly GCA_020055645.1). NCBI lineage: Eukaryota > Metazoa > Arthropoda > Collembola > Entomobryomorpha > Tomoceridae > Tomocerus > Tomocerus qinae. The sequence goes on along the minus strand of CM034547.1, from coordinate 10,399,426 downwards.
CCGGTTGTGTCATCACACTGCGAAGACAAAGAGGCTTCCGCACAATCACAATAATGACAGCCTGTTCCATCGCACAGTGACATCCCATAATGATCCGGTTGACATTGATCACAATTCACTCCGACGACATTCTGCAAACACTCACACTCTCCAGTTGAATGGTCGCACTGGTGAGTGCCACAAACTTGACAGTTACAAGATCGGCAGTCTTTAGTTAGTAATGCATCACCAAAAAATCCTGGAGCACAAAGATTACATGCTGGACCGCCTGTGTTGTTCATGCACCGTAGACAAGCTCCTGTGACAGTATCGCATGATTGCGGATCGTTCACGTCAATATTTCCAGAACAATCACAAGGCTTGCAATAATCACCTGTATTCATTTGAGTATTACAATTCATTAAAAAAACTATTTACATAACAGTAAACACTTAGGTAAAAAGATTGTAGCAAAATTACCAGGCACTTCAGGTCGCCCGTAATACCCAGGTCCACATCCTTCGCATCGTGCCCCAAGATAGCCGTCTCTACAGTTGCAACTGATTTCTAAGCCGTCTTGAGATAGTTCACAGCTTGATGCAAAGCTGAAAAGAAATTAAAATGGTTAAAAGTCAATAATTTAGAATCAAAGAGGATTAATATTTGAACATTATGTAGATCATACTTGTTAGATATGAGAGGAAGTGGACAAGCGCATATTAGACAATCGTAAGGCGTCCCTAGAGACGCATCTCCGTGATAACCTTCTTGGCATTTTTCACAATGTTCGCCGGTAGTGTTATGTTTACAATCTTGACAAATACCGGATACAGGGTCGCATATGTCAGAATGGCCATTGCAATTACAAGGAACACAAAAACCACCAAAAGGGCCTTGTTGGGATCGATAATATCCAGAAGCACATTCCTCGCAAGAATTACCTCGGTAATTCGGGGGACAATGACATTGTTCAACAGAAAGGGCCCTTTCCTCTGGAGAGTCCAATTCTTCTGAACCGATTTCAAGACTGTATGCACTCAATCTGCAATAATTCACTTACATCTTCGTATTTGTTTTTAACTGCCTTTATAGACATGATAAAATTAAAATGAATCTAACTTGGCTTCTCTCGTTTTTCTCCAATATCCAGCTCGAATGTAAATTGCTTGAAACTCTTTAAGAACAATCATGAGTTGATCTCTAGTGGCAGATACCATACCACCAGTTGGACTCAGTACGACAAAATTTTCTTCCATGAGAGGTACAGACATTCTCATAGCATGGCCTCCATCTAAATGGTCAACAGATAAATGCATTAAGCGAATCACATTCGACGATGGTGCTAATTCTCGGCCTTCTATAATTACATCGGGTCCTACAAATGTCTCACGATCTGAAAGAAAAACAAAACATTGCCGTAAAAACCGCTTCCTAATCTGCAGTTTTTTTATTATGCATACAACTGACCTTCGTTATCGTCAGGATCGGATACAACAGTGTATGACAATCTACCACCATAAGATGACAAGTAATTTCCAGGGGTATCCACCTTGAAGTAGAGTACATGAGATTCGTTCTGATCAGGAACTGTATATTCTGGAATGTATAACGGGACAAAGACATCTGGATCTTCAATTTCTACATCTTCAAACTCTAATTCTAATCCTGTCTCTACAGCGTTATTCTTATTTGGATCAAAAGCGATACATGTCCATTGATTCTTCCCAGCCGTCAATTGATTCCAGAATAAAGAGGATGAGGAACATCTCGTTGTTTTCCCGAAGCAGAAACATTTAGTGCAACCAGAAGGATTAGTTTCCTCTAAGTTGAAACTTCCATCTTTGCATGTATCACAACCTCTGCGCTCTACATTGGCCTTGCAGAAGCATTGCGCTGTGTCCTAATGAATGTCGGTAATATCAGGCAAAATCTCACTAGGTAGTTTGTATTGTAATAATTAATTATTAACGTAATCATACCTGGTTACAAATGTCAATGGTGGTCCCTCTGTAATCACAATCACAAAGTTGACAGTAAGGGAATGCCCAATAACCAGCTAAGCAACGATCACATGTTCTCCCAACAACATTCGGTTTACACGTACATTGTCCATTCAATAAATCGCATTGTAAATTGCCACCTTCCACACCAAGAGGACTACATGAACACTCTTCGCAACCGATCAAAGCGTCGAACCCATATGTGAGTGATGAGCAAGTATCACATTTTTCTCCAGTTACACGTGGTGGACAAATACATTCACCTATATCAAAGATAACAGAAATTTATAAAAACTTATTCTATGAGTTATCTTAATGTATCAAAACGAAAGATAACCATTTGAAGGGTCGCATAGTGCAGTTGACGGACAATCACAGGGTTTGCAGTCCGGAAAACCGAAATATCCAGTTCTACATCGTTCACAACGTCTTCCAATCACGTAATCTTTACATTGGCATTGACCTCCGAACTCTTCACATTCAAAACTCTTAGATCCTCCGAAATCACATTCACACGGCAAAGCTCCATTGATATAATCAGCAGTTAGAGAAAACACGGCATTTCGGCAGAATTCTGAGGAAATTATAACACATGATAAATTGCAGTTTTACAAGTTTTTAAAACGATTTTTTCAAAAAATGTCATACCAGATGTGTTCTTGGACAAAAACATGTGATTTTGTCCACACTCTGCAATGAAGCGTCGAGTTTCATCCAACGGTGTTTGTTCCAAGAATTTCTCAAGTTCCTTTTGGTTATCGTAAGACGACGGAACAGCTAGGAGATAATCTATCCATACATTCTTAGGAGATTTCAAGGTTACGATGAAATCATCTTCTACGTAAAATCGTGCGTTTTTGTCATCTTGAGATACAAGGGAGCGACATCCGGCAGTGGATGGGCAATGTACAACTGGAACTCGAGCTTCGTAATGCTGTCCATTTTGAACCAGAATATCCAATGTGAAATCTAAATAAATAACAAGTAAATAACCTTACAATATTCTATAACATTTCTGCTTGAATGTTTTTGTTTTTTCAGTACCCGGATTTTCTGGCTGATGATAGTGAACCAAGAACGTATAGTAACCAGGATTAGGAACTCTTCCTGCAATGTCAACTCTTGTATCTCTATTATCAAGAAGAATTAACTGACGGAAGGTATCCGTAACTCCTGGAGGTTTATTATCATCGTCAGCAATTCGATCTGGGTGATTTGCTTCAGCCTCAACCTAAAGATTGACAATTTAAATTTTTCTTAGATCTTTAAGACATTTCATGGTTCCAAAAACTAATTTCCGGGAATTTTCAAGAAATCGTTTCTTACTTTAGTAGAGTCTGGAGGTACTTCGTAAGACGACACAATACAGGAGCCATTCTTCATAATACAGAATTCTTTCGGCCGAATATGATCTAATGACCATTTACCAAGGGGAATCGCAGTAATTGTGTGAAGTGCTATTCGATCAGTACTATTTTCTGGAGCCTGAAAAGTCCATTTTGAGAAAAAGATTATGGCTACATAATAATTAAATGTAAAGAAACTGAAGGAAGATATGATAAATATAATACCTGAACGGAAAGGGTTATCTGACTTTGATCAAACCGGAAAATAGCTACTTCCCCTTCAGGAGTTGTAACTACCTGTCGACAAAGAGTGGCCAATTTGCAATTGTAAATAGGCGCGTTTCCTTTAGTCATTCCTGAATATATATGTTTAATCAAATGAGTAATTAAAGTATATTAAATGCTAAGCAATTAAATACAAAAGCAGCTAAAAGCTAGTAAATTAACAATGGTTTGAGTTCGAGGGAAGTGTAACCTTTCTTTGATGTGGCTTCAACAATAAGGTTGGTGAGGTTAGCTCCTTGTGGAGTAAAGTATTCAAGGAGCAACGCATATCTTCCTCCTTTACTCACAGGCAAATCTAGACTCAATTCTCTTTGCTGAGGACTTAAAAGGACAATTTGGTCAACATCAAGACCAAGGGTTTCCAAGACCTAGATATAATTTTGTACACAAATAAAACAACAAAAGCATGACACAAAATTAATATTTGAACAAACCCTTTTGTCTTTGTAGAAATGAGATGGATCTATGCGATCCCCTTCATCGTCGATGTATCCTTCTGTTCCTCTGACATTATCAAACTTGTCAATATTAGGATATTGCAACTTGATACAAGGATCCGGGATGATATTTGTTCCTTTGAATATTTCAGCACGTCCTGTCGTATTAATGCGACAGGGTTCGCTGACTCTTTGTTGTAGAATAGAACCTTCATAATAGGCTGCAGGAAGCAGAGTGAAATAATCCTAAAAATAATTTTAAATTGCTTTAAACCTAAAATATACAACAATGTATCGTTTTAACAAAGGAATAAGCCTCACAATTAGAATGTATTTGTCTATCTTTATGGTGAAATGCCATCTTCCTGGGTTAAGAACAAATGGGGAAGGAACATTTCCAGTTGAGACCGTCACGAAGCCTGCTTTTGGCTCAAATCTCACTTTGTACTTCTGCTCTACATCGTTAGCATTATCAGGAGTAGCAGTAATTTCCCCTATATGAGTCTGTTCTCCAGGATTGAGATAGCGAACGACGACTCGATATAAAGAGGATTTTTCCACTAAAATGTCATGGTTGGTTTCAGGCTGCAAAAGTAAAACAGAAAATGGTTAGCGAAACTTAATTATAATTATAAATATAGTGTTCAATGCTAGCAAACATAAGTCAATTGAAACATCCATAGAGATATATCTAGATAAGTGAATAATTCTTGCAACTACATAAGCAGGGCTTGTATACTTGTTTCCTTTACAGTATAGGAATAGTGAAACTCATAATGAGTTCAAATTATAATTATATTCCTTCACACATAGCCCAAATTGTTAGTTGAAGTAGGTAACGCCAATAATTGCTGAGCAAATTAGTTTCATTTTCTGTATTAGGGAATTTACTTGTCGTTATTACTCTTAGCTTAGGAGTGCCAGTACATCAATCTAATAAAGAGTAGGTATATAGTTTCTTCTATAGAACATGGATGAAGACGAATGTATTTAACGCAGCACAGTGAGACAATAATAATGCCAGTCAAATGGGTTTCGTCTGCTGTACCTGTAACTGTGAATAGACGGCATAGCCTCTCCAAGAGTAATCAGGAAAGATGTTCTCGTCGTAGCCAAAGCGAACGGGACCACCCGCAGGAGTTGTCCCATCTTCAGCCTCATACTGGAATTGGTACAAAGTGGGGAAGTAATGAGTTTGCAGAGGTCTTGTGCAAGTCAGCCCAGTGATTCTTGGTCGGCAAGGACATTGGCCTGTAGTCTTGTCACAAATGTTGTTCCCTGCTCCTCCGACATTACATCCACAGTCTAAACCCAGCCAAAGAACAGATCGATAAGATAAATATTAATTACGTGCTGAATTAACTCGTTAATTAAATTAATTAATTAAGTCCAACCCAGACTATACTCCTTACAAATAGTAATACTTTTAGACTCGGTATACCAATGTAAGAATAACAGCACATTGCAACAAAACTAAATAAGCTACATTAATGAAACACGGCAATATTACTCCATGCGTCTTGTTTTATTATGTTTTCCTACGTAATGTAATTAGGAACCAACTAACGTAGCCATGTATGTTAACCATATTATAACATATTAAGTACAGCCACACAAATGCTTCTTGTTAACTTCAACTTTCAACTGTGAGATCTAATCTCATCTGCTCCTGCTTCCTATGAATTCTATTTGACTGAACTGACTCTGGATTTAAGTCTGAGTCCTTTGTTTCACTTCTTACTGTAGCATTATTATGCAAGTACGGGGAAAAGAACTTATGTTTCATACCCGTGCATCCGAGAATATTTTCTGCCGTCAGATTGTAGTAGCCATCTTTACACTGTTCACATTGTCTGCTCACCACATGTGGCTTGCATGGACATTGTCCAGATTTTCCTTCGCAAACTTGCACTCCTCCCAAAATACCCGGAACGTGACATTCACAATCTGAATAGTATAGGACAATCATTTGGTTAATTCCTTATAGGCATGTGAACATGGCTTTAAATAAAATGTTCTTTTGCAATTTTGACATAAACTTTACTGTTATAAGACAGTTAATTCCACGAAACAATCAGTGATTTATAATACTCAATATTTGATAGCAGATAAATATGAAGTATGTTGGATACGTACCTTGACAGCCTAGAGGATTATATTGTTGCAAATTCCAATACAAAGGTTTACATTCATTACAAATCCTTCCTGTAGCCCTTGGCTTGCATTGGCAAAGTTCCCCTGGTGGGGAGTCTCCACAGCCGCTGAATGATTCAATAACACCCGCCGGGTCACAATTGCACTCTAATTTACAGAATAATGGATATTGTAATTAAGAATTAATAGCAATAATACCATATATACATTATACACCAATTAATTAGGTTATTTTAAAGTAGCTATTATAACTTGTACAATGTATTTTACATTAATGTTCGTCATCATAATAATTTCCATCATAATTTTTTACAAGCATAACAAAAGAGGAAGTGAAAATCTGCATTTGTGGAAGAGTCCACTTATGCGCAATTATTAATTCAAATTCTAAGTGTTTTATAACAAATATGGGAAATTCAAACCTTCGCAAAGAGGAAAATTGTAGAATCCCTCTTTACAATCTTCACAGCGAAGTCCATCAAAGCTCAATTTGCACTGACATTTCCCTTCATCATCGCAAGAGACACCCATGGAACCGTCTCCGTTGCAATTACATGCTACATAATAACGTAAATAACATTATAAATTCATTTTATCTCATATCATATTCCAACTTCACATCAACTTTACATATACATATCATGCATATTATACCTGCAGGAAACACGTAAAAATGCTTTTGGTTTTTGCAAATGTTTTATAAATTTTGGCATATGTTAATGACCAGTTTTAGTTAAGAACAACTTGTCAATAGCTAGTAGATACACTATATGGTATTAAAACAATTTCGCCAAAAGTAATTTTACTATTCTCGAGACAAACACATCTTACCCTCTGTTGTATAGCAATAATAATTGGTTACTCATAAACTAGCAATTATTACTAGCTCATTATTAACTAGAGTGATATATCATATAAGATTGGTCATTTTTACATTTGACAGTGAATTGATAGACAAATGAAATGTAGGTTTGTATGAAGTCTAATCAAATGAAATCAGTTTTGCAGACGCACGCAAAGGCTAAGTGTAAAAATTAGAAGTAGAGGAGTAACACTATATAAGTACGTTATATAGAATAGCTAACAATAAGTACACATACTGTATAATATTATGGGTAGGTACTTTATATTTTATGTAGCACATGTACTTAGCATCGGTTTTCACTACAACTTTCACTAGGTACTTTAATTTCCTCACTGTCACTATGTACATTCCATTTACCTTCCTATGAAATAATTTATTATACAGTTTCTGTCGGGTTTGCCAGTAAGTAGCAAGTACTAAATAGAAACGAATTTTGCCTACATATACAAATTCGACGTAGTAGCAGTAGCTAAGTAAATGTACTCTGGACAAGAGTTTCAAATGCATTACATTACATTAAATTACACTCATTTAGTCTTAATGGAGTCAGGGCTAATGGATTATTTAGCAGTCCATTTATTCTAATTAATCATTGATTGATCCACCCTTACGTTACTACATGCATACGCAAGCAAACACAACACACATCCTTCTACTTTCTCTCTCTACTGTTCACATGCGACCGTTTCATCTTTTCTCAGTTACAGCAAAGTGAACCAGAACACTTTACGTACACAATACACTGAATATAGATGTAACGTGTATGTACGTAGCCGCTAGACTGGAAACTCAATGTCAATTGAAATATCAGCACGCACAGCAAAATGTACGATGAAATAGTATGTGCAAAGAGTTGGCGAGAGACACTAGTGAAGACAGACGTGTGTTTACGTGAATCTCTATTGCTGGAAAGTTGGTACTGGGAGGAAAGAGAACAGGAAACTCCGAATCGGGAATGAATTCACAAATACAGATTTCCTAGTCAGATATTCAACATACGCGTGGATGTGGCTTTGACTTTTCGTTGACTTGCATGAAGCTTTTGTCTCACTCTCTTGACTTCTATACCATATTCTATCTACTATTTGGTAATGTGTACATAGGCTTTTCATATACTAAGGGCATTTATAGCTTCAACGTAAATTGACATTAATATTTCATTACATTTACATTTGGCAGAGCAGATGCATGTTCCATATTTAATAAAATTATATTTTGTGAGTGATTTTAGTAACTTACGAAGACATTCTGGATACTGGTAGTAGCCTGGAGTACACTGGTCACAAGCTCTTCCTGAGAAGTTTGGCAGACATGGACATTTTCCCGTGGCGTCGCAAACAGTCATCGCACTTCCTACAGAGCTGCAGTTACACGGACGACAATCTGGATAGCCGTAGTAACTAGGAAGACATTGGTCACATCGACTCCCACCATAACCTTCTCTGCACAGACAGGCTCCGCTATCTTTGTCACAAACACCTTCCCTTGTACCACGAACATCACAACTGCAATCTGAAATATATTCATGCTCAATTCATTTAAAAATCCATTTATGACGAATATGACCGTCCAAGAAGACAATTTGTTGAAAAAATGCACTTTGTTGCATTTACATGTGCAAGTAGGAAAATTATAGTAGCCGTTTTCACACTGGTCACAACGTCGACTTCCGTAATTGTTTTCGCATTCACACTGGCCTCCGTCAGGGTCACATACGGGGGAAACAGAACCCAAGTCTTCACATTCACAAGCTACGGATAAAAAATCAAAAATGTAGGAAAAAATTGACATTTTTAAAATATTTTAAACACAATTCTATATAAATAGATAACACATAAGAACTAAATTATCACTACCAGAGAATTTTCTTTTTAAAACTTACATAAGCAATCCGGAAAGTTGTAATACCCCTCCGCACATCTGTTGCAGTTTTTTCCAGCATAATTATGTTTGCAAGGACATTGCCCTCCCCCTACTTCACAAAGAGCGTCGCGAGTTCCGTTGAAATGACAGTCACAAGGTTTGCAATTGGGATAGTCATAATAGCCGGTGCTACATGCATCACAATTAGGTTCCAAAAATTCTTTGCGACATTCGCATCGACCAGTACCTTCTTCGCAGTTTCCAGTCGAGTAAAAGGAATCGCAGCGGCAAGCTGTTTGTTAAATGAAAATTGTTATAATGACTAGGAAGGTGAAGGACTGGTTCCTTATTTTTATCAAAAAGAAGCATTCAGTAATTACTAAATCTTACGTTCACAAACATCAACTGCATCCAATGATCTTCCGTCAGGTCGATAATATCCTGATTTGCACTTGTCACAATTTATACCTTCTGTATTATCACGACAATTTGTACAAACTCCTCCTCCTTCGTATTCCCCCAAAGCGTCTATGGATGTATGATTACGATCAACCTCTTCATCGTAGTAACACTCTATGCTGTGTCCATAACAGTTACATCCTGATCAAATCAAAACAGATATTTAATATTACCCATTCTACTCAAAATATATGCAAAGTAGGGAACATATATATTTGAAATGTTTATTTGCAAGTTTTACGTTCACAAACAAAAGGTTGTCCATAAGTAGCGGGCCGCCAAGCTTTCTGGACAAAACCAGGACAGCATCGTTCACATTGGGAACCACAAGTATTGTGTTGACATCTACAGAGCAATTTATAGGCATCATCTGGATCAGTGATATCACAAAGGTCAGCATGGCCATTGCATCGACAACGTCCACCAATACTGATATCTTTGATGGAGTAAAAGTACTAGGAACAAGTCATAATTGCAAAACATTAAACAACTATCTAATGATCACAAAATATTCAATGATATTGTTCATAAAGGCTATATTGATTACTCTTCTTGTAACAGTAGGATCCTGTCTGGCGACAGACATAAGATGACCTAATAGTGTCTTTGCTCTCAAAAATCTTAGTCTAATATTTGTAGCTCTTGTCCATTCTTGAAGAAGATCTGAGCTGAAGAAATCACTTGCTGAGGGTCGTTGGTTCAACAAAGAGACTACAATCTAAAAGTGACCAATATCAGTGAAATCTGCTTGCTTAAAGGTTTTAGATGAGCTGTAAAGTAAACATAATTAAAATGGGATGTTATTCTACCTCGCCACCTTCTAAAGGAACAACTTTCGAGTAGGTCGTTTCACAAGTCACTGAGTCATCGGTTGTAATTGGCATCAGAGCATTAGATCCAAAGAACTTCTCACAATCTCTAGAATAGCATAGAAATGAAAGTATTTATTACCAACTGAAAACTGGAGTACCTTTAGTTCTTCCTATATTTATTTCATTTCTGATCTTCCCAAATTGCGTCTTTCCAACTTCTTTAAGAACATTCTAAAACAAGGATTAAAATTTGGAAGTCAGAAAGCGTGACTTACCCTGGGGTGTCTGCGAAATATTGCCACGGCTTATATGTCAAACCGTTATCACTGGATCTCTCCAATACCCAAACTCCAGGACGAGGTGAATTTGCCATCGTAATGAATACGTAAGCCACATGGAACTCCTAAGAATTTATTATCAGTGTAAGTATATTTTCAATCTTTTCAATCCTAAATGCAGACGCAAACTATTAATAACGATCTTCCTTGTACAGAATGTTATTCGTCATTCGTGAAAAGCGTTACGATTCTGTCTATAGATAAAACAATTTAGAAATTGTAACGGTTTTTTCAGTTTTCTTTCCACGTTCCTGTAAATCCGCTGTAGAATTAAAAAGGAGAGACGACTTTGAATGGTGTATTCTCATCAGTTATACCGAGAATATACCGACACCATATTGCATGAAGGATTAGATTTAACCATATTGATATTACACTACCTACACTTTCAGTTAGTACTCAGCTTCAGCTATTATGCTGTTATATTTCTTGCACTTTCACGTAGTGGTGTACTTGCTAGTGCTTCTGGTCACACAATGCACACTTCGAGATTTCTAAATTGAACTGCGTATGAATATTCGCTATCGATTCTTGAAAGTAAACACATTACTGTCGCTACTGATCATTAATTAGTGTGATTAATTAATATCTTACCATTACGTTATAGAACTGGAATATTATCAATTATCAAAATCCTAATTGAATTCATGGTACAGCAGTTTAATAATTGCCGTTGAAAGAGTACTAAGTTACAAAGAGCATCATTTTAGTATACTGTACTAGCATGGATTTTATGTGGTAGAAATATCTTTCGAGCTTTATGTGCCTGATTTTGGTACTAATAACTTAATAAGTACTGGTATGTGTGGACGGAGGAAGTGTCCAAAATATCGTAAATGTGTTAATTGAATATTATGTAAAGTAAGGTATAAATTAAACGTAAAAGCAGAGGATAAGTAGACTTTCAAACGCTGTACCCTACTTTCTATTAGATCAATGTCAAACATCAGTATCAGCGAACAAATTGTAGTTGTAGCCCATAGTTAGTTCTGAAAAAAGCTCCGACATATATTCATATATATCCATATCCGACATATGCATGGCTGCCAAAATAATTAAGTGCTTAAATAATATCCTTTGCATGGAAATGATAGAGAATGAATTCCATTCCAGTTGAATCCAGAATACTTGTAAGTTAATGTCAATCTAACTATGAAACTTTTAGGTCAATGATGAATGAGGCTTAAGTCGATTTTCAATGGCATAGGTCATCCGTTCACAATATTCAGACACAACAGGAACAAAAATAGCTAAAATGTCGTGTTTCCGAAGAATAATGTTAAGGTAACACCTACATTTCGTTTCATGCGTCGTATTAGATACGTAAGTTTTCATGCGAAATGGATTGATAGTAATTATAACTATGACCATGGTTTAAATGTGCAAAAATGACACTTTAATGGAGAGGTAGAATTTTTAAGTGTATGACAACAAAAAGATGTGCGGACGGATATAAAAATGCGGACTTACTTGGCCCAAGTCAATGGTGAGGTTGACTTCATTGTACTTCATTCCTCTGGAGAGAGGCGGGCTTTGCCACCACCGTTCACTCCCATCAATTGCATACTGTGCCGGGTGAGCTCTCCCGTCCTGATCTTTGTCACAGTAGTCGCACACCTGCCGAGGATCAATTCAAACACTCCATTCACATCATTATTCCATTTCAACTACTAATTCAATCATAAAGACCAGACTACATATTGTGTCAATAAATATTAAACTCTCTCTCTCACTTTACTATATCAAATAGAACATTCTTCTGTCTGATTCTACCTTATGAATAGTTGGTAACCATTGAGTGACTGAATCTAATTTAAACTACTCCGCCTGCTCCCCTTTTTATTTCATTTTAAACTTTTCCTAATGAGTTTATAATCATTTACAATATAGAATGCACCGGTCAGGCCACTTGGATTCGTTTTGGCCACTTGACTTTTTTAAGGCTGAACCCATCTCTCAATTCACATGAACCAACTGTTATTCCCTTTGCAAAATTAAATCAAATAGAAAACTTGGCTTTGCAGCTATTGTTCAGTCCATGAAACTCAACATGAAAGTGTAGATGAGTGAAAAATATAAACTGGGCAGGCAGAATTGTAAAGAAACTTTAGCCATTCATTTTTAACTTATTTATATTGTACATTGTTCATATGCATCCATTGATGAATGTACAGAAAAATACTGTGAGCATACCCTAATTCTGCTCTTCTGGTCTTTGGATGAGATTTTAATTGAGTTTCAACTTGTCTGGGGACGGAAAATCTAAAGCTAAATCAATATTCATTAACAAATTGACATGACAAATCTAGTTCTGTATATAAATGTGAATATTCTTGTATCATCGTGTAAAATGAACTGTCTTTGCGTCCGCGTCCCCCTCATCTTTTGGTAGACGAAATCAATTTATTTTCTTGCTTTTAATTTCATTTCCATGAACGTAATTACTACTTACTATTTAGTGCTATATAGCACAAACAAAATGGAATACCTCTGAAAATATAATAAGGATAGGAATGTATTTTAGAATTTTAGATATTACTAGATCCGTACTCCATACTACAAGGATTACTTAGTATTTACTTTGTAAAACCCATGCTAGTGTTTAATTCATTTCACTACTGTGCGGAGCAATCTGATTTTATAGGAGAGTGAGTTTGAAAACCTTTATGGATAACTAATGGAATCGGCGAAGAACTAATAAAATTAGAACCAGCAGCAGTAGCTAATATTTTGCACAATTTTTGATTGCATTTGGTTTAGAAAATTCTATGAAAATTGGTAAGATTAGTATGGATGATGAAAATGATGATGTAAATGGTGAAGTATGAACGCACCTGTCCCTGGATGAGGTTAATATTAATATCCGTATCCGCATTGGCTCCAACAAGCTTACAGTACAACTCGGGTCCATATATATCTTCGCCACATGTGGAAGTGGCAGTGATTCTCCGACCTTCCGCTAAGTTAAAATACGGAGGCGTCAACACCTCCGCTCTCACATCCTTAATTGATATCGACACTAGGAACACAAACACAAGAACAAGACACACGGAACTAGAATTACAAAAGGTTCTTCCTATCCCTAGCTCTCTCTTCCGGATACCCATCTTTTATTACCGGGCTTTGTTACTGTCTATTTAATATCGTTAGTAACACTAAAGTACTGTCGAGGGCAACTTGTTTAGGGTGTATTCACTATTTTATCATTGTTAATGTAGTGCTGCATATTATCCTAGGCTATGTAATTCTAAGCAAAATATTTATTAGGTGCTTATTCAACCGAAAGGAACAATCCAGGCTTTTCACTGCCGTCACCGTGAGATCATTTTGACTCTTTTCAACCCTTATTCCAGAGTATTGAGTTGCTCTATGTTTCTACACTATTTACAGAGGTTGGAGAACTTTTTATTCCTTCATAAATGGTTATCTGTATTCATCCATCTGTTTAATTAGAGGATCAACAATAAATATAAGATCTCATCCTACTAGAATTACATATAGTGTTAATCTGCACAATGTAATTCTATGGGAATCATTATGCAAGTGTATGAAAGAAGAGCACAGTAACTATTAACACTGAATGGTCACTATCACTGATGAAATGCAAGATAAACTGGAGCATAAAATAAGTAATTTGTGAAACTGAATTGCATTACTATTTGTGGCAGTATTAATGTCTAGCGTGTTGAGTTGTAACTATGTCGTTTTGCATGCTAGTACATGTTTAACTTTTACTCTTTGTTCAGAATCTTATTATTTGGTTTGTTTGTGCGTCTGAAGAGTTTGGAATGTTGAATGATGTTTTAGTATTGAGTTATGTATGTAGTGTTATGTAGTTAGTTTAGTTACTGTTCGTTAGCTTTGTATTATGAGTATCTAGAGTAAAGAAAGATTAGAAGAGGAACATTAAGCTAATGTTGTTATCAGAAGGAAGAGGAGGAAAGGACTGAGTGAAGACTCAATGGGCTCGGATTTTGGGATTTTGAGCTGAGTGAGCTTCTTCATTTTAACTTATATTACATAAGTATAAAAGTCCATGGCTCAGTTAAGTGGAAAGAAAGTAAGAAGTAAAATGAGAGTGAGACGAGGCTAGTGAGAATTTGAGATGAGGAAGAATGAACAAGAGGGTAGTTGACGTTGACTCCAACTGGACCCTCATATACATAACATTATACAACACTCACTTCAGATACATAACCCTCTTCTTCTCTATCTTTAGTCAACAGTTAGAATATTTTACAATGCATCTCCTTATACTGTCTGTGGAATAGAATGGACCCTGGCCTCGCTGTCGGCTCAAGAACTCCGATGTATGAAACACATGTATTAAGTACGGTGGAGATTATAGTAGGGCACACAACAACTTATCTTTATCTTAAGTTCACCAGACTCACATTACATAGGGCTATAGCCATTCCTTCCTCAGAATGTTACTTTATCTCGCATACGATGACTGTGTTACCTAAGTCAGTCCACAACAGTTTTTATTTCATATCTCTAACTATTTTCGTCTGAACCAAAGAGACAAGCCTACCGAGACCCAAACTTAAGAATGGACTCGATTCTATGGTAGTAACCAGCTTCTTAACGAATAAAAACTAGTCAAATGAAATTACAGACATCTCTCTTGCACAATATGCTTAAGTGTCAGCAAATGTTCGACTTTTATGCATAACACTTTTATATTCAAGATACCAACATTGACTTAGTACTACTAAATTAATGTTATGTATATTTTTTGTTACAAATATAGAAATGTACTTAGTATGCAGAAACCAATGATAAACAGTTTGTACATGTAACCTAATTTAAAACTCGTAGTGTTTCTTAAAATTAAATGTTAGTCAGGAGCTCCTAGCATAATATATGCTGCACTATGCAAATTGTCCTTGTTTTTGTTTGTGTTAGATAAATGTGGATTTATTTATCTAGTTTGGCTTAATCACATATACTGGAAAGGGAAATGCACTTCCATCGTTCAAAGTAGTACATTACGGAGAAAATACGGAGACTTGAAACAACTCTTGAACTTGAACTTATACAAAGGGAAATGTAGCAATGCCTCCATAAGATAGCCACGTTACATCGACATTAGTAAACGCATAGAAGTCTTTCTTTTGTTCAAACTAATATGAAATATCAGATTCTCAAAGCGTATAAGGTACCCTTTGTGCCTTAAAGGCTCTTTCTGACTATCATACATAAATGCAATTGTAGTCTATATAGTTCTAATACCCTCGTTTTCAATAAGCCCTTGCTCATGCACTCGGAATTTTTAGGCAACGAAAGATTCCAGCTTTTCTTTACTAACATGTGTACCTTCCTAGCCAGTTCTGTAGACGCAACACAACAAAATCCACAACAAAAAATCCCAGGCAAGAAAAAACAACTTTGCAGTCGTACATATAAGTTTAAGGACCTGCCCGCTGGCCTACAACAATATTATGTAATCATACTATAGAGAAAATCACCGGACAGGACAGAAAATACATCAATACATTTAAGAGAAGGAAAATGCCATTTTGTCACTCTCCATGTAACAAAATATCAAAATTCTATAACTTTTGATTATGTCTTATCTGCAGAAATTGGTATATTCACATATATACAGTTTGGAGAAGTTAGATTCGATGGCATTTAACTCTAGAATAATATTATTTTTTGGACAGAACAAATTCTTTGTGTTTTGGTATTTCCGTATTTAAGTTGTGCGTCAGGTATTAATGTGTCCCAAAACGTAGGGAAGTGAGTCAATCACTTGTTCCTCCGATATCCATCAATTGATACTGCAGTGAAAATATTTTAAAATTGTAAATTTTGAAGAGAGTTTCCCCAAGAGTAGATACAAATTGTGGATGATGAATGTAAATCATTATTGTCTGTGCGGGATGGAGAAAGAGCATTAAATTATGAAAGATGTTCCGGATATAGATACGTATGCAGAGCTACAGGTGAAGACGCGGTAGTGTGAGAGCTACGGTATGAGGTTGGCCTTGATTTACCTTGAGAGATGGTTTAAAGGTAAATTGGTTACGAGACTGTAGTAGAGGAACCGCATGTCGGGAATTAAGAATTCCTACCACATACAACAACATACCTGTGCCTAATACCAACAGTCCCCTCTAGAAACCATCCGTGTAAATGCTGGTAATTTAAAAAGTACATCTCACGTCTTGTTCCAGCTGCTGTTTTTTGAAACTGAATGTTCAATAATATTACACTAGGAACGGGTTTATCAAAACTCGTGAATCAAAACCAGGGAAGTCGTACAAGTTCAATTCATGTAGGTATATAGTAGCCACTGAAAGGGAGAGAGAGAATCAACCGAGGGCCTTTGTACGTATAACCTATACTTTTCTCAAGAGTTTGTGTGTATTCTTATTGTTGGTAAATAGAAACCTGTAAGAAACCCACTCATTCTTCTCTGTTAGATTGTAGACACATCAGACAGGAGGATTTACCCTTTCAACGGCCATGTTCATGTTATTCCACTTAAGTACCTACCTCTGCCCTATCTCGCTATAGGCACTTGCTTTCATGAACGGAACGGGTTTCCCTGTATCAATTTCTTATTTAATCAAATTAGAACTTACATGAGTCTTGTTCCATAATACATGAACATTAAATGGCATTACGCAAGTTGTTGTGACTTCAATGTTACTTCAATATTATCCTGAAGGATTCTTTTCAAAGGTATATCTTCACTCAAGTACTAGCAATCAATCATTAGATTGAAATCTCTTCCGAGAATCAAATAATGTCTCATATAAGTTAAAAGGTTTCGTACTGCGACTTGCGGGTAAAGTAAAATGTAGCTCTACGGATTTTCTAATCTGTTCGGCAGGGATTAATATATGTCTATGTAGTATATACATGTTTCCCCTTAAAAACCTGTGTAGGTGTGCCTATGATTTATCGTCAATATTGTACATAATGAATTTTCATCTTTCTCACATTCCCGGAATGGTAGACATGGTTATGCTTTTATTTCCTAAGCTGTGTCATTCAGTTCTAAGGCTTAGGATATTCAATGGACCTTTAGAAAATCTGTATGAGTCTATTTGCCAATTTCTACTAAATAAAACCAATATCTCTCCTTGTAACATAAATATTTCTTATGAATAAACGAGCTGTTATTGAATGAAGTTGGCATGGGCAATTTAAGCTTGGTTGGCTTTATTCGTAGCAAAAATGTAATGAACTATTCGTGTGATGTGTTTAGCTAGGAAGCTAAAATTACTTATTAATTGAAGCATACGGCAGAAAACTTTTAATTTAAAATGTAGAAACCTGGCATTACATCGCAACATCTTAGTATACAGTGTTTGGTCTTTATAATTCATATATTTGCATTTTGAGTATATATTGGCCTTGTCTGACTATATACATTAAATTAGAACGTGAATTATTACATTTATTTCCCAGAAAGAATATAATGCGATTAACTCTTTTGCGAAAAATGGTCTAATTA
The DNA here is from genome assembly GCA_020055645.1 of Tomocerus qinae. NCBI lineage: Eukaryota > Metazoa > Arthropoda > Collembola > Entomobryomorpha > Tomoceridae > Tomocerus > Tomocerus qinae. The sequence goes on along the minus strand of CM034547.1, from coordinate 10,381,417 downwards.
AATTATTTCGTGTTTTCGACTGCCTCATCCTATCCATCCGACCGTCGCCAGTCTAGCCGAATCTGATTCATTAGTGATAAACTAAATTTATCGCATTACATTTTTTCTTATTCATTTTTAAACTACTATCTTCATAATCAATCGTTTTTAACGGAGTCAAGTAGGTTATTCTAAAAATTGATTATCTATTCCTACATATAATATAGAGAAATCTTGGGCTACAAGAAATTATATGAAATAAATGGGCAACTGCCTGAAAATCAATATTACATAGTTAATCGTGTTCGCCTCACGAATCGATCACATCTTCATTAGTAAATGTATATAGTGGAAGACCCTCTTCTTAAGCACTAATAACAGGAGCGGAGCATACATCTCTATTTCCTATATGCACTAACGGCATTAATAATAGCGAATACAAGAATCTAATATCATATAGCATAGTTAAGTAAAAAATTCTTAAGCTGTAGTAGGTATATCTTTACCAAGACTGCCTTTTTAATCAATTTTATTTAGAAGTAGGCCGTATTAGGAACAATACACTGAGATTAAATAATGGAAAATTAATGTGCAAAGTTTATTATTGAAAATATTTGGTGGAAAAAGTTTTAGTAGTAAATGTCGACAGCAAGGCAGACTCTGCACTGGGGCGGGATAATAATAAATTACTACTAAAACTTGGGGAGGTTACGCTTTACTTACACGTACCTTATGTATTATGCAAAATAAAAGGTCTTGCTGTGGTGCACAAAATGAAAAACTTGATATAAATAAAGGCATCCGTAGAAGCCACCCACATGGAAGTAAATATCGTTATACAACCCTGCTAAAATGTGAAATGTCAAGTGAAATTTAAAAAATCAAAGTTGGACTCGTCCCAAAATGAAATCAAAGCACTTTACTTTGACTTTTGACATTAAATGCTCCACAAACTTGCAATATTCACGACACTGTACCAAGAAATGAGAATTATGGATTGCCTCAACTCAGCATACCACACAAAATCAAAAGCGGCATAAAACGTCGCTCCATTTCCCACATGTACAGAGTTACGAATTGAAATTACATGTGGGATTGTAAAAGTTTTATAGGAAAAATGTAATTAATGCAAACACGCGGATTTTATTTTAATTTTTACTCAGTAAGTGCTACGTGAGGGCTAGGAACTCAACTTTACTACATTCATCGTCATTCTAGAGTAAAGAATTAGCATTTCCATGCGTTGTCGCACATGCATTAAGCATTTCTACCCTGCATAACATATTTTGTTGTGCTGTACTCTTAGACTCGTAGTTACTCTTCTAAGTTTTCCCTTATGACAAAGAAAATAATTCAAATTACATCGTACGATGTAATAATATATAAAAATATCTTTTACCCTTCGTTTTTTTCATCATACAATTGCAATACGAATAATAAATTAGTACACTATAATCTATCATATACTGGAAATGAAATAGGTTTTGTCAGCATAAAAATGCTGAACAAACGTTTCCTTAAACTTTAATTGTTTTTAATTTATTTTAGAGATATTTGCTTTTTTAATGATAATGTCATCCTAGGCCATCGCGATTGAATGCTTTTTAGGAAACAAAGGAAGAAAATACGGTACAAGAAGACTTTTTAGTCGTCTTCAGTAGTGGTACTTAGTTTGTGTGGTTTTATTTCGTGCAAACGTAAAGGGTAAGAAAGGGTGTAAAATAAAGCTAGTTTTTATAGTAATAATGGTAGGTAGGTGGGTACTATTAGCAGATTGTAGAGTTAGCAATCCATACACACGTAAACATTACATATTTTATAGTCTATGGAATGCAGAGAAAAGCATAAAGAAAGAAGGGGAGAGTAATTTATGAGCTGACATTCGGAAAAGTATAAAAACTTTAAGGTGCAGAATTACATTTCTAGGTTTTAGCTTGCATTCTAAAAAAAGTAATTAGTAAGTACGTAACCGGAAGGCTGCAATTTATTCGACGAGACTAACAAACATACCTACCTATGCTAATAATATGTGTTATACCGGTTATACACTAGTGGCTATAGGTTTATAAAAACGGATTGAGTATAATAACACTAGGTTTACATATGCATATTAAAGTTTGGAAGTGTAAATGAAGATTATATTGCTGGTGTGGCATATGCAGAGGCATATCGGCTGCCTTAGTCGTTAAGGCAGGGTTTAATGTAAGAGGGAATAGGCACTTGTCCTTACTATTTAGCTTAGTTAGCTAAACTGAAACTTTTATTTGCCATTCTTAGTGTTACATCATTTGAGAATATATATTTACTCGTCCTTAGTACATAGGGAAATTGTTCGCTGCCACTGCCATGCTGTTGACATTTGTAGGCAGGAGTGGAAATATAGAAAGATGTAGTAGCCATTCCCCCGTTGCCAACAAAAATCTTGATTATTCGTCCGAAAAAATACAATGGCTGTAATTTACTCGGTTCTTTAGATAAATACGACGGTTATTGTGGTAATAACTTACTGGCACAGGTGCACTCACCTACTTTTCTCTCTTTCATTCATATACAGATAGAATAGAGTGCTACTCTCACGATCACGACAACAGAAATGGTGCAACTGTATAATATTCCCAGTTCAACTCCAATTTCTGCTAAACTCTGCCAGATAATACCTATTACAATTCCTACTTTATCTTTACTTTACGTTCCTTAAGATGAAATCTCGTTTCGTCTTCAATAGTTGCACTGTACTCATACTCTCTGTCTAAGTACCTACCTTGCCTGAAGAATTATAAAATCCAGGATTGTTTTGGATCAGGGAGTAGATATTCGCAAAGAGGTCTCTTTATGCTCCTTTATTCCATTACTTTTATGTGAATGAATAACTTTAGTTCTGACGGAGAGATTAAACTCGCAAATTGTCCATTCAAAGCAAACTCCATGATTTCCAGTAAAATCACCAGACTCGAATTACTCCTAAAATTCCCTTCTAAATTTTCACTACATACTCTCACCGTCTAAACAAATTACGTCTTTGGCCATACTTTTCAATTCATTCATATCACACATGACAATTTCTACTAGTCTGAAAGTTATTATGGATTATTCCTCTCATCCTCTATTCATATTCCTTGTTATGAATTTCAATGCGTTTTCACTACCTGACAATTTTGTACTTTAGAAATCTTTGTTGATCAATATTCCATAGACCAAAGGGGCTAAAATCAACAATAAATATTTTTGCGAGTTATCCCAAAGAATTTAGACACCGTGATTGATACCAATAATATGCAAACATTTTAAAATTAATAACATATTTATGCTGTGTGATTGTCAGTCTTTATTAACGTCCAGTTATAGTCCAGTTGCACATAACAATATTGAAAGGCAATTTACACACAAAATGACAGCAATATATTAATACATGTTATTGATTATACATAAATCTCTCAAGATATTCCACGAATCTCTTGGAACAATTTGATTGTTAAGAAAATATTAACATCATTTAACTACTAGGATTTCTACAAAAATTCGAAAGTAGTTCAATAAAATTGTACATACTTATTTGGTAGGTAACAATTGCATTATTTTTGTATATACCTTATTGCAATGAACAACTTTGTGAAATACCCTTTAAAGACACAATTTTCGATGTAGATCAACATTTTCGAAGCAGTTTCGTATCACTATATCTAGAGCTTTAGTAATTAATTATAATGAGGAATCATTAATAAAGCTATTTAATATGCACAGAATTAGAAAGCTCAATCACCATAAAGCAAGTCATGGTAGGTAACATTAAGGAATGAGTCATTGAGTTAGAGAAAGCGTTGACTAACAATAATTTCCGTTGTATATTTCTTAATACCTAAGCTTAAGCCCAATTACATAAAACACAGAGATAGTTATAGCAGCCTTAATAATAGCACAAAGTCCCAGAGCAAAGGAAATCAATTCCGATAAGTAGAATTGCGCCAAAGTAATATTGTTCTTTATTTATTTGGCATGAAAATATTCCCTGGAATTGTTTATTAGTCGGATTCTTTGCGTAGGAGAAATATTACCGAGAATTAAACTAAGATATTATTTATTCTTCTTTCTTATCAAGATTTTTTATTTCAGTTGGAATAGGAGTGTGGGGTTTCTCTTTCTTCTGTGGGGATTCAGGCTGCTGTGGACGTCGAAAATAAAGTGCGGAAACAATAATGGCAACGTTGAGTATAAGTGCGATGGTATAAGTAATAAGAAGAGTTACATCTCCCGTCTCAACTAAAGTAGTAAAGATCCTTGCTGAAATAAACAATAAAAGGAATTCATAGAATAGGATGAAATTACTTTTCTATTTACTTTACGACTAGAGCATTCTAATAAATATGTACAAATAGATACAAGAGCCGTAAAGTAGATCGACTAATATAAAAGTATAGTAGCATGCATCTGCACAGTTTGCCATTCTCTCCTCTCATTTTATGTGCCAAATAACTTACAGACGCAGGTGTATGCAGCAATGAGCCACGTCGCTACTGAGACGCTCTCCGAATTCTTTGTCTTCAAGATTTCCTTCAGAGCAATTACTTTGCTCGACGCGGAAATCGGAGTCACGAAATTCTTTAAAAATAAAAAACAAATAATAAAATTCATAAAAATATCCAGCAACATGTGTATCTGCTGTAAATGTGTCTTACAATCAAAATGGGGAGAACTGAAGGATGTGGGATTCCCAATGTAAATCCATAGAAAATCGTAACAAAAGCACCAACAGATCCAAGTTTCACGACATCCAGACTTCCCAGAAAGTGGAAAATCAAAACAAGCAAAAGAATATCTTGGAAAACGAGAAAGAAATATTCCATAAAGGCAGCATATGGATATTCTTTCACTATATTGTAACCCAAAACAATAGAATATCTGAAAATAAGTAATAATACACGTTAAATAACTCAACTGAAAACTTCATGCAACTCATTTTAATCAACCCATTGAATACTTCTGCACAAATCAAATAATTCTCTAGGAAGGTACTATTCAATGGAAAAATAATTTACAAAAGTTATTGCAAGGAAACTATTCGGAGGAATTAATTATCTCAGAAAACTTATGCACTGATGATTCATGGATCTTTGCAAATTATGTTTATTGCCAATTTACATAGCTTTAGCTCTACCTATTCACAATGTTTTAACCTAAATTTACAAAGAAACCGTTTGCTTCATTATTCTTCACATGTATCTACATTGTTAATTTTGACTGATTAACTGATTGCACAATTTCTCATGATATATTGATGCACTACATATAAACGGCGTTCAATGGACTACTATATTATTGCATTGGTGTAGATATCTTGGCAGTAGTGGTGTCACCAGGGGTCCTTTTCAGTGTTACAGAACAAAAGATAAAAAATCCTACACTAAATTGCGCATGCAGATGTAGCGAGCTGGAATAATGAGGGCATTCATAAACCATCCTCATCCGATGTGAACATCTGTCCGATTTCAGGTTCCCCTGCTTTGACAGATTTGATTTGCCTCAATCTCTGGGATATTCTATTGGTCTATTATATATTATCTGAATTAAGGAAGCTATTTACCATCACCATATTTAGTATCCATTTACTATTGCAATTGCACTACACTTTGGGTTCCGCCAGTTGTAATTGTTCATCTCTATACAATAATACCATTACCAAGCTTATGTAGAATATATTTATATATTTATTATTATACCTATCAAAGAGAATAGTGTATACATGGTATTAAGACCATAAGATCATATAAATATGAATTAAATGTAAATATCTACTATTTTACTTGCAAATAATTTGATCCTCATCCCATCTCTTCCTTCACCCCACAAATGCATCACAATAACTATAAAAGTACCTTACGACAGCACTACATTATATTAAAATATTTTGGGCATACATTTATATCGCTCCATGCGGTAATGTGTTGTGTAGGTATAGATGGATGAATTTTACAATTAACAGTACTTAGCGTCTTCAATTAGGTATAATTTAATAATTCACCCTAAATGTATTTGAAAGTATTGTTGCAAAGAGACATGCTGCTGCTCAGGCTGAAACGAAATGGTCACTGTTTACTCTATAGAATATTTTATATTATACTTTTATAAAGGCAAACGCTAAATGGATAATACTATTTATGATTCACAGCACAGTTCGAAAAGAAGGGGAGATTTTGTAATTAACTATTACATACTAATGCTAAATATGTTTCCAGTATTATATCTTACAGAAACATAACTAAACTAATTTATTTTTATCCCTGAGATTTTTAATTCAAAAGGCACAATATTTTTGACAACTCAATTTTATTTAGTATCTAGTGACTGTAAAAGATATTTACATAATTTCCTATGCAGACATTTTAGAAAAGAAGACTACTTTTACTATGTAGTTTAAGTATGAAAATGAAAATCGTATTAGTACCAAAATTGCTGGTTTGGTACTAACCCTATGTGTATATTTAGCATTACTTTGGAAAATGTATTGACTTTGGAAATGTAATGCCAGGTCGGTTATTAAGATCTGAATGAGAAGAGACGACAAGTCAAATTGATCGAAAGTGGAAGTTTAGGAAGAACATTAGTATGGCTTATTGGGTAGTAACTCTTTTATGCAACCTCAGCAATATCAACAAGAAATGTAAATTAAAAAAAGTTTTCAGTTTTTCAAGTAAAGCTGTATGTGCAGGAAGACATCCAGAATGTTAAAAACACTCATCTCTCTCCTTCAGTATCAGATATTTTCTCCCTCGTTTACAAAGGCATCACGTCTCAGAACGCATAATATTATATATAATACAAAGTTATTATTAAATATTACTCTCTAGAGAATTTTCTAGTTGCTTGAATACTAATTTCACTAAACAGAATAACTTAGACCGATTTCCTCTGTATGAATCATCTTGTGATGTATAATTTTTACAGATTTGGTATATCTACATTATCATCTAGCTTGGCTATACCTTTGATTAGTTTTTGCGGGGTAGCAACTCTTTAGTTAATGGGGCATCTTCATCAAATAACGAATACCATTTATAAGAAACGGTATCGAAACCCAAATTTGCGTATAAATGTACTTCAATTGTCTACTAGCGTAGTTCTAGTTGTGTAAAAAGGGCAACTGCTATATGTCACTTAATGTCACGTACCGTCAACCCCCACGCAGGTACTTGAAATCAGAATTCTCTAGTAGGTACTTGAATCAGTAATAATTTAGCAAAGACTCAGAGAAGCCACATATCAGGTATTACGTTTCAGACTTGAAAATGAGAGCAACTAAAAGGTCAAGGAGGAAAAGCAGTGGGTTCGTATAATTTGCCATCCTACATTTTTTCCACAATTTGAACCAACTATTAAAGCTGTATGTTACCTATGTAACATAATGAGATTTTTTCTACGTAATGAGTGAATACTGTGAACCAGCACATTCCTTTGTGTACCAACAGCATGGACTTGACAAGTAAAGGTAGTTTTGCTTTTATGATACAGTTGCTGTATAAGCCCGTAAGTAAGCAAACAACAGCTGATTTGAACTGACTGAGAATTTATGCTAAATTATTATCAGTAGACTATAGACTCTCGATTATTGTTCAAATATTTTATAAACTCTATAATCATCTAAAGTGTAACAAGGTTCACTTACCCAAATAGTTCAATCATAATGCTGGTGACACTTACTCCTTCGACACTTTTGCTCTTGGCAATCGCTAAGATTTGTGGTACCTTGCACACCACACACAGTCCAATTGTTGTCACGTTAAAAAATGTTATTAAATACTCCATATTTGACTTTTGAAGTAAATAATTCCTTGTATCAACTTGAAAATGGTGAGTGGATACCGGTTGACAAAAACTTCTGTGTAACCACGATGAAGTCTGTGTTGATTTTGTACTTGTTTATATACGTTTAGATAAAGATGATAAGTGGATTAGGGAACTACTCCAGTTGATTACAATTTTTATGAGTAATAGGAAAAACAACACCCTTTTGAAATCTAAGACACCTAAACAACCTTCATTAGATAGAACACAATTTGCAAGGATTCCTGCGCTATTTTAAACTTGAAACTGAAACTGCGTGTACGCCTACAGTCTATTTGTGTATAACCCAGCTGTGCATGCTTATACACATAATATAGTGCTTCCAAGTCCAGAGGGTTCCTACTTCCATACTAAATAAATGCTACCAAGTGGTATTAATAATATCTCAGGAGGATCTACTTTTTGGAATATTGAACAAATTATAATGGTATTTTAACACATTAAAAATAATTAATACAAGAAAATCACTACCATTCGACAAACATTTTTTTTGTGTCTGTGTACGTTGACACAACCATTATAGCTAATTACTACTTTAGTTAAAGATAACTTATCCCTTTATCAGTGTGCCTAATTGAATTGTAATTAGAAATGTACTTAGTTTGAATGCTGATATTATGCTGAAAATACCAATAGTACGTTTACTAAAATTTGACATTTTTGGCTTAGTTCGTACTTCAATGCATTTGTATGTAAATGTCAAATGTGCAGGTGAGACTACACTTTATCAGAACCTTAAAATTGAATGCTGTTATAGGCATTTTAAAGATTAACGATAGGGAAAGAGCTCATTAGGGTGTTATTATCTCTAATTATATGCACACTGGCAGATATTGCATAAAGATTTTTAATAAGCACAATAACTATATACCAACCGATTTCAGTGTTTATTACACTTGGCCTTATCCTGTGTCCACTCCAAAGTTATTGTATGCCTAAGCCATTAAAGTATCTCTGCGTAGATAGAGAGCATGAAACTCGGGATTATGAACAATTTACTTCCTCGGCAAGCATGAAAGCAATCTAAATTCTACCTATGTACACAACGTATAGTATAGTAGAAACTTAATTCTTAAAGGTAAACAGAACAAACTTATTCTTTATTTTATTACATTATAGTTAAACTATTTTCCATTTTCTCCATTGCATGACAACATAGGCATAAAAAGAGATAAGGAATGAAAATGAAACTACACTGCAATGCAAACTACTATTAATCTACCTTGATAGTATATCATCGAATTGAAAATTACATGCATGCATTATGGAAATAAAATTAATATTTTATGTTAATAATAGTACTGCTATATATAATAATGTATGGTCCATTCTAAGTTACTTATAATGGTCTAGAACAAGTTCCGTCTTTGTTGCCCACTATATTTATATAAAGATTCTCACTCGTTACCCATACTTAAATCTCCAAATGTTATGACTTTAGCGTTATTGTTATTGTTCAATCATAAATTAAGGACTAGATTCAACTTCTTTAACAAATTATATTTGTCCATGTTATTTTCTGATATATAGTAAATGTAGATTAGACTTTCGTGGTAATCTAAATAGAAAATTCGTTAATCTGTTAGAAAAATTGGAAAGTGATTTTCAAAGTTTTTCTGCATTATTCAGACAATTATTGCAGTTGGTATTTCCGATAATTAGCAAATGCATAAGAAATGGCTGTCGATAGAGAAGAGCCGGAATGTATTTTAACCTCTAACACCCTTCTTCTAGTTAATATGACAGACTATGAAGGAAAGGGACTGTGAAGAAAGGAGTTGAGATTAGATTTATATGTTAGTAGGAAGAGGGAGATGTGAGGAGGAGTTTATTTAGGTAATATAAAATGCAATGTCTAATAATAAAATGTTTAGTTTAAACTTATTTATAACGTACCCCAGAAATGCAGATGATAGTATAATACTAATAAGAACGTCTCATGCATTGGTTTAGGTTGTCGATGGGAGAAGGAAGGAAAGAAGCATGTCTCATGCGGACTGTTAAACTCCGAGAAATACCATACGTTGATTTCGACAGAGTTGGTTTTTGGTTGTGCTCATCAAGCCATTCATTCTCATTGGCATTCGTGGCCATTAAAGGACATTTATTTGTGTATACAGATTTGACTTGGGAGTTTTTACTGCTTATTTTATTACCATTCGTTAATAATACGATGCAGCTTGTAAGATTACATAGGCTGATTATATTATACGAGGGAACATAACATAACATGCAGAAAGAGTTCTTTTATTTATTTATATAGAGTCTCATTGTAGAAATAAATGGGCCTAGTATATAGTATTAAACAGTTTCTGTGTAGTAGATTGTAGTAATTACACAGTAGAAAACTTTACCTTGCATTTGATGTAGTAATAATATTTATGATTATAGGTATCTATCCCGTGTTTCCATATAATAAAGATTTTTATTTACTTTAGTTTTGTTTATCCTGAAATGTGTATGTTTATTTTAATGAATACAAGATTTCCATTGTATAATCTTTTATTGTTTACATATAGCAATCTGTAGTTGGATATTATAAGGAGTAGATGTAGGTGTTATTTCTTTGGAAAATAAAATAATGACGGTCATTGAGAAATAAGTTATTTTGTAAAGAAAAGTTTTTTGGAGGAAGGATTGGGGAATTGAACTGTAAAAAGTGATTATTCTGCGTAGTTAGAAATATAATATGATAAGTGTAGATGGTATCTATATGGGTAGAAGAGAGAGAGAGGTAAGTTTTGTAAGTCTGTGAGTGTTTGCAAATGAAAAGGAGAATAAAGAGTCGTCGGAGAAGAAGGCAACCCAATTTCTGTTTATATTTATATTTATATTTATGTGGGAGTTCCACCTCGCAAGTTAATGACGAATAAAAGACGGCATTAACTCGGTACTAACTGCCAGTGTAGCTGGTGTAAGCATGGCATTCCGTTCGGAATTCGCGTTGGTGATGTGAAGTCGATTTAAAGTAGAGCTGTAGTGGCTGGAACCTGGGCTGGAGCTGGCTGGAGTCTTTACAGATAGTTTTTGTGTGTATGTATATGTAATAATATTATAGGCAAGAGAGAGAGAGAGAGAGTTGAGCTGCTGTAATGAAAGTAATGTAAGTAATTCAATGCTATTGAATCCAGTTCTCAAGTTGACATGGCCTGGGACATTAACTACAACTTATATCACATGCTATTACTATTATATTAGAAAGCTGGAAAAGTAAACTCTATCTGCGCCATAATCATATAATAAATACTCTGAAATACATTCACAATTCAATGCAATATACAATACATAGCACTTCTCTGTCTACTTTTACTTTGGTCATAAAATAAAACAGTGAAAATAATATGCTGTTGAAATGAAATGAAGACACTGCACTCTCAGTGCTTATATATGTAGGGTTAAGTAAACGAGATCTCTATGTAATACTAATACCCCGATATATACGTAAAACTCCTCCATAGACTTGACTTTAGTTCCTTTTATTTGACTAGATCGACTTTGTTCACGACTACTCATTCCATTTGTATACATATTTCTATTCGAGTGAAATCTTAAAACTTAAATACACGAGAAAAGTAACTAAAGGACGGGAAATTACTTGAATGTTCAACATTTTACACTTTATGCCTGCGCTCTTTCTGTCTCTAATGTGATTCTGTGTCGGACGGATGTTGCTAACTCTTTCCTCGCTCCGTTGCGACTGTAGTAAAAGCAAAGCACATAATAATATAATATCTGCACTCCCATTATATTAGTAATAGTCTATTTCTATTCTATCTTTCCATATATACAAATTACTATTCTTAGAGGCACTTATAACTATAATCATATATACATCCAATGTAGCACTACTGGACGCATTATGTACACTTTTATGTTTTACAATAGAATGAATGAATAGAAACGTGGCGAGGTTGGCCTGCCACTGACTTGACTCACTCCCTCATTCCTGACTTTCAGATTGAGACGAGAAAGAAAATAAAATGCATTATTACCACTTACCCATAGGACTTCTATACTATTAGTAGCTTCATATTATACTAGTAGATACCTACGTACACCGGATTTAATCCAGCCTTTAATAATAATATAAATATTCATAATAATATCACATTATTAGACATAATACGGTCTTTCCTTTGGTTTCCTTCCAATGTGTAGGCAGATTTTATTTCTTTGGCCATGACATTTAATAAGAGTATTATTATATTTTATTTAATCTAGCCAAGGTCATAATAATTCTGTTTTATCTTTTATTACTCTTATACATACACATGGTAATAACAGTGCCAGAACACAGATAGCACGATAATACTAGTAGTAAAATAATATCTAGATTTATATGCGCAGGTGTCTGTCTATATTTTAATATATGTATAATTAAGAGACTCAGGTACATGTTATTCTATGTAGCTCACTATAGTTTATATATAATATGCATAAAATGAAGGTTCACAGTAAAAAACAAATTCCATGCATAAAAGCCATACCTTATGTATCGTGGATAGTTAGAGCCACACCGCAACTTGAACTCACATCGGTAGAGAGCTTAAGCCATAGCTAAAAAATGTAATATATTATACAAGACTATTATTACAGTATAGTAAAATGGCATTTGACTATTTACATGCTATAAGGCTGGCTACAGATGTTTTATATTATTTTTTATTATTCTTTACATATAATATATTTGGTATGCCATGAAAAAATGATTGTGGGGAGACGGAGGAGAGTTTCGTAGTTTCATCCATGCATCTAGTACCATTATATATAGAAAAAGCTAACTAACTTGCCATCATGACTTGACTTTGCTTCGGTTTCCTCTCAGTGCAAGTAATAAGGGAACGGCAAGCGGAGACGAAGTCGAGTTGAGTGCTCCTTTCATGCATGCCGTGTCGTAATAAAATAATATATAATTAAACAATGCGGATGGGCATAAACCGAAGTCATAGTTCCACTACAACTAAAACCATATTATGTAATGCACATACATAGGTATGTGTCTATAGCTAATAAGGTGATAGTACTACGATGTAATATAATAATATAGCCATATATATTTGACTTTTGGCTACCTTTATCTTTAAGTACATCCATTCTATGTACACGTATGTATGGCAATGGTGAGAATTCACGTATCCTGGTTTGTCCAATATGTTTTCTATATATTAGGGCCGAGTCTGTTGGTTGTTTAATTTTCGCTTGTGTTGTGCGTTTTATTATATATATATGGATTGTGTGTTTGGCTACATTATTCTATGCATGCTAGTTTAGTGTAGTAATCATCGCATCCGACTTTATTTTCTTAAAAGCTTTTCCACGGTGAGCTGAGCTTAATACCGAGTTTAGGTGGGTGAAAGTCTTCATTAATATTTCACTGAATGTTTTTCGAAAGACAATTGCCACTCTACTGAATATTTCATGCTAGCATTTTTCATACTTTTCGACATTACATTTGGATTGTGTTGGTTAATTATTATGAGTTATTTATGAGGAAATGGCAGTGGCAGTCCGCTCCTCCGGACTCTAGCTAATAATTATTCAATTCGACCCAATGCATGCTGAATGCTGATATATATAATATAATATTGAATATTTCTATTGTGCAATCTCGATTCTTACATGCATAGGCAGAATTCAGTAAACATCCATACACTACTAGGCACTAATGATAAGAATATGCATGTAGGTAGTCATAAGTATGGAATAAATAAATATAGGAACACTTACACCCTAACTATTCAAGAATAACATATAATAGGCACCTACCCATTTATTTTACAGCCCAACCAACAACCAACCCGAATTTTAGAGTTGTAACTATTAACTATTATGATGAGAGTTTTAATGTAAGCGTTGGTAGTTACATTACCTACAGTCCGTACACGTAGACTCTAGTATAGGTAGTTAAATTAGAATAGGTACCTACGACTCCTATAAGTAATAGCTTAAGCATCAGTTCAGTTCCCCCACTTTTCAATAAGTGCCATCATGCCAACCACAGCTGTGTTAGTCATTTCCCTCATTTTAATAATAATCATAATGCTTCATCATAATTATTAAGATTTTAATTGCTTTTACTTTACTGACAGACATGTCTGTCTGCCCAGGCTCAGCCAACCAACCCATACCTAACATCTCCCTACTATATCACTATATACATGCCCTAATCTATTGTGTGCATACTTTACTGGGTAGTTAAGCCTTTATTAACTTTAATGACTATGACTAAAACTACCCACATAAATTCCTCCTCTATTATATATTATATTCTCCGCAATACACAATAACCTCACCTTTACTATATACATTATACACAACTAGTAAAATATTTACTTTCCCTTAATTTTCTTACCATCTCTCTCTACTGAAATATGCATGGGGGCTCCTATACATATTTTACCTCTATAAGTGTATAATAATAATACACCTTCCAATCGACAATTTAATTTAATCATAAATAATACTCATTGTCTCTACCTTCACGATCAACTCGTATGCACCGAATATTTGACGAATTTCATATGGGATCAGCACATAATGCAACATTTTGACTTCAATGAGAGTACAAAAGTCTTTTCTAGCTCAAAATTAATTTATGATATAAATATGATTTCCTGTAGCACACTGATCTGCTACTTTAGGGAAAGCGTAATAATTTGTTTGGCAAGGTTTATTATAGTGAATAACAAAATTAGGCAAATTGTTTTATCTTTTACAGTTTTTAGCAGTAGATTGATCTACAATTGACAATGCTGTATCATTCGATAAATAATGATTGGCAAATTTTATTTTAGTGAATATAGGAGTTAGGCATTTAATGTAATATGTATATTATGTCTACCGGTAGCGCATGGATCTAGTATTATGGGTATGTAAGTGATTGGGAAGTTAATTTCAGTGAATAAATGAGGTAGGCATTAGTATTATTTTTCATATCCATTTTATTTCACATCCATAATAATAATTATTCTTATGCATGTCGTATGTACGATTGTACAGATTTGTGTACAGCAGCACATATTATTTTTAGCAATTGACAATATTAATATAATACCATGATGGGTTGCTTTTGGTTATTCGTCCGTTGAGTAATAATTGGTAATAATATCTGCAATCTGTCTTGTTGTGTTGTGAATGTGATGCGAACTGATTTCTTTGCACTATAGCGTAAGATTACAGTCCATTCATTACAATTACAGTACAGTAGTACAAATAGAACAGTCAGTGCGCAATAGATTTTCGTATTTGCATTTACTTATACAAATTGTACTTAGTATATAGCTAGATCTACGATGAATATTATTTTTAACATGGTTAGTACATGATAATGAATGATACAAGAATTACTCTAAATTACATAGCACTAGCTTAAATATATTATTAATACTAGATAAATAGAAGAGACAGACATAGACAGTGTAATGTGTATGTTTTGTTCATATGAAGGTATTAATGACCGTTTCCTTTCATATTCTGAATTGGTTTCCTATCCTCTAATATAACATTTATGTATAGTTTGTTTGTTTCGTTAAAGTCGCTCCGCTCCAAGAATCTTCTTTGCACTTAAACATTAGCGATTATATATCCTTATATTCTACATTGTACTGTACTGTTCTACTTATATATATATATAAACTAAGTAGTAGACTATATAACTATATAATACCTTTTCAACCCATGTATCTGTAATTAATTACCCGGGCTAATACAGTATATTATATTTATTCTACGTGCCAACTATGGGTTCTCTATTACCATGCAGCTGACTGAAACGAAATGACGTTTTATTTCGTGTCTGCACGTACCTACAATTAAATACAATATAGCATTAATGCTAAATTACACGT
Source organism: Tomocerus qinae (assembly GCA_020055645.1). Classification (NCBI taxonomy): domain Eukaryota; kingdom Metazoa; phylum Arthropoda; class Collembola; order Entomobryomorpha; family Tomoceridae; genus Tomocerus; species Tomocerus qinae. Next base: position 10,365,755 of record CM034547.1, on the reverse strand, counting down.
ACATACTGTATTTTATGAATAATGTAGACTCACTAGAACTTTACATTACTAACTCCCTACTATGTACTTATTATTTCAGAATAAGAGATGAGTATATAATACTGCGCAAACTAATACTTTACTTTTACGACTAATGCATTACGGTATGGTATTGTACATTATAGACATTACACTATCCACATTTTCTATAAATGTTACATTATTAAATATTATTACACACGTTTATGAATCCATGTGTCTATATGTCAGTTATTTTATTATCGATTGGTTTCTCAAAAGCTTTGTAACTTTACATTGTAATTTAGTATGTGAAGGACTAATAACTATCTTGACTTATCTTGACTATCGTCCATCTGTATTACAACATTTACATACAACAGTGCCCATATAAAGCATTTAAATTTATAATAATAATATAACATTTATCCATACAGAAATTCTTGTTTGCTTAGTAGAGGTAGCATATGAAGGATTAAAGCCATTGCCTTTCGTAGCACATAATTTTATACACGTAGTAGTCAAGTAAAATATAGTACAGACTGTACCCTATGTATACCTCTTTATTATATAGCCCTTTGGTTTGACGCGTTAGATATAGCCAAATTAATGTAAAACTGAGTTTCTCTTGAAAAATTACATTAGAATTAGTAATAGCACAATTATTCTTATCCTGTCCAGCTCGCCTCATTTACTCATTCATTTCAATCCACTCTGATGTAAATACAGATATTTCATTCAATAATTAATTTTTTATGTGTTTTGGCCTGCCTCGTTTGGTTTCGTCTGTCTCTTGCATATGTACTCCTGTCACTCTACGGACATTACACTAAAGTTTACCCATTGCCTAAGCTTACTTCATTTAGAATGTGTCCAGGTGTGTACTGTAAGACATGAGTCATGAGTTTGTAATAATAAAACAGATAACACACATATATTAGGAAGTACATAGAGAGATAGCTGCTGTTTATTTGTCTTCCTTCACATACAGACAATTCCTTGCTTCGTTAGCTTTTATTTTTTAGTTATGTTAATATTACATAGGAAATGGGTTCTCTTCCAGCCTTTTGTTATTGCATGTCCTCTCTCCTCACTGATAATGATAAAAGTGTATAATAAATGCATTTATTATAGCACATTGCAGATAGGAGTTGTATTAGTTGTTTCACCATTCATTGATTGTGCTCTATTTTGTTATACGGAAAAAGTTGTCTTGTCATGTCACCCCTTTTCACTCACTGCCTTCCAACAATATGTATTCTTTGTAATTAAATGTAAATATTTAATTTGGTAATTAATGCAATTTCCCATTCCTACAAATGCCAAGTGAGCTTTAATCAACAATGAACTACGGACGAATAACTTTTTCGCAGAACTTGGCACTTTACATGCAAAACAAATACGCAATAATATTTTACGTATAGCACAAGACTCTCTCCCTTCTGTTCTACTACCGCTTTTCATATTCATGCCATCAAATAATACTCATAGCAAATACAACAAAATTAAGGTCGTCTGCACAAACGCCAAGATTACCATTCCATACTTCTATTATTCATCCACCCTTCCTATATAGAAATATTAGCCATACATGTAAATGCATCAAGGCACGAAATTATTCACTGCTTTGTTGTAATTCCTCAGACATTCCCTACTAAAAAATGCGCTCCTATTTTAATTATTAACTACTCAAGTCTTCTATGGTAATTATCCAGTAGATTTAATTTTTTATTTCACTATCAAACTTGCTATTTCTATGTCCAATGCCATATACCACTCGCTACAGATGACACGAAACCATTTTACTATATAAATACAAATATTCACCATTAGCTCAAATAGGTAAAAGTAATTAGAAGATACCATTCAAACTTACATATTCATTAGGAGTTAAAGCCAAAGGTATAATACAGTTATACACAGAATGAATACTATTACAGGTATAACATGATGCCACTTTATTGGAAATCCTTAACGTAATACACTAACACACTACAGAAAATTCGGTCCATCTGAATATTCTATGAATAAAGAATAATTCTATGATTACTTAATTACCTTATGTGGAACAACAAATATCCAGAAACTTTCATATAATACAAAAGTAGAAAAAAAAACATGGTTTTAATAGCCTGACTAACACTCGGAATTTTCTCACAGAAACATGCACTCAATTATATGTTGTGATGAACACTTAATGTGTTCTAGTGAGGGGTCAGTATCATCATTACAGTATTTAAGGATGAACGTTTTCTTGATCATTGCCACCTAAACACTAAATAGTCAGAATAATTCTATAGATTCAGATTTTGCAAGCGGAAATTGTTTTCTGCCTCAAAAAAAATTCTATGTAGAAATGCAGAAATATTAGAAAATTCAATAGTATAATTTAGAAGTGAGTAATGAATAAATTGGTGTGGTCATATGATTTAGAAACGTTTGAAAGTAGAGAGTCCTAGGTGCGATAAGGTAGTAAGTAATTAAAAGGGTAATCTAGTGAAGTTAAAGTCAGAGGAACATGTATGAATTAGTTATAGTTGAGAACTCGCATTTAATTTTATTATTATTACAAATTAGAGTTGTGACGGAAGCAGTTGAACTGAAAACCTCCTAAAACTAAACAACAGCAAAACAAAACTAAGTTTTAACCATAGTGTAGAAGTAGAGAAACATAGTCGAAACCTAACCACGTTAGTTTAATAAAAGTTGAATAGTTGAGTAGAGCTTGTATAAGCTATAGAAAAGTATTTCACACTTTGGTAGGGTATATGCAAACATATTATTTAGTTTATCTGTTGTAGCAAGTTTTTGGATGATTGTGATTGTATGTTATGTAGTGATGTGATGGTCGGAAAGTACACGGAATGAAATTGCGTAGATGATGAGCATGTTTCATTTATAAATATAATAATAATGTATCATTTAGTGTGTTTTGTTCTCTTCATTTGAGCAGAGTCTATAGAATATATTTATTGTTAAATAGTGATACTGTTGCATATTGTGCTAACCTGTGTATCTCTCTCTTTCATTCAATTTTCAACACGAAATAATAATAACGTTGACTATAAGTTAGCAAACTATCTCTCATGTACTTCTATCTGTTTCTCCTCCATCACCATTTCTATTTCACTCAGAATGAGGGAGAGCGTTTGTGATGTTATATTCATGCTACACATAATACCACAAGCAATGAAGGTAGGTTGGAGGTTGTCTTTAACTTTTATTTGATATTATGTAGCTCGTATGTACTACCCTATGTTATGTACATGACATAACAAAACATTACATGAAAAGGGAACATTACTTTCCTCATATTCTCAACCTATTATATTATATAGCTAAAGTATTCTACTAAACTTAAATAATATATATTATTATTTTCTACCCGCCCTACATTACCATTACTGCTCTCTCTTTCTCTCTACAGTCTTCTATCTACTGCACTGTGCAAAGAATAAAGACTTTATTTTATTCCATCCTAGTTCGTCTCCAGACTGCCTGGAATGGAAACATCCTGGCACAATGGAAATAATAGCAGGACACAATTCACATAATATCTGAGACTACACAACTTCTCTGACCATTAGCTTATTATATTGCTTCCCTGATGCAATTTAAAGGTAATATAATACTGAGTAATTATTATTACTTATTTTTCCATGTCTATCCACATAACAATGACCATTTCTAACAACAAATCCGATTGGCTAGACTGATTTCAATATAATATCTCTCCTACATAATTATGGTCCATATTCCCACTCATTCTAATACAGAATACACTTTTTATATCAATAAATACCAAGTTCATCAATCTGATACATACCTAGAGATTATTAGTTGTTACATAACTATAATAATACAATATCATTCGGTCAGACTCAAGTCGCATGGAGAAACCTTCCCCTACTTTTGTATTATTAGTCCAACTTTTACTACCAACTGTAATATAGATACGACTAATTGGAAAATTCCGCCTTCGTTTTTATTAGCCTTGATGATGTAGGGCTAGAATATGAATCATGGGAGTAAATGACCAAGAATAAACATAGGTAGACATTTCTAACTATCTTATATGATTTCTGCATTTCTCTATTTATTATTTTATTCCTGATTGATGTGTAGGAAAAACTTTTTGGGAGTGCGCACTACTTTCTTATTAAGAAATACTAAATCATCTATATAATAGCAATTATAATTTTATCCTGGTACTTCGTAGTGATAGAATCAACTCAAACAGACAAAACTCCTTTGTTCTTTCTTCCAACTACACAACAATCTTGTATGGATTCTGTTTGCTTTTTGTTTATGGATACTTGGCAATACCTTTGTGTAATTTAAGTTAAAGTTTTACTACTGATTATATGCAAGGAATCCATTACTTCACCAACTACGTTTCCTTTTATGAATCTTTTCTGTATGCATTAACATTGTTAGTGCTTCTCTGTCGAATCCTAAGTTTATGCTGTATAATTTTTATGATGCACACATATAAATAAGTAGGAGAGAAAATCCGAATTATTGTGTTATGTTTCTGTAGAAGTAATTCTGCGAGAGGGTGAGTGAGAAGAGAATGATGGCTATACATGACTAGAAAACTTGAAATTACATTGCTGTGCGTTAGGTAGAAGTTAGCAGAGTAATCAAATGAGTCATCGTACTTTTTGGAACAATAAAATGTATTATTTCGTTCACCTAAAATGTTTTTGATGTGCCATTCGATTCTACTGCACCTTATCTATCTAGAACTAGCGAACAAAGTAGACTTATACTATTCGGCTATATGAATGCTCATAATAATAGGTATGATAATATAATAATATGTGTTCTTTACTACTGGTTGGCATGATTGTGTAATAAAATGTACTGTAGAAATGAACCATAAATTCATGTTTGCCTAAATAAATACTACATTTCTACAGAAGTCTACGTATTCAAAACAAACTACTGAAACTACAGAAGCCAAAGACTAGAAATATAATTATATAAAAATGAAAAATCCTCTATCTATTGGTAACATACAAATAAATACACCGATATGTTATATTGCTCTTGCTCCTACTACTACCAATAAAAATTAACAACCTATTTCTTTAAATCATTGCACAACAGTAATACATAATAGTCTATGTAGATATAGGTACGTGCGTTTGGTAATACAGCTGCGTAGCATGCGTAAAAGAAATTATTTAAGTAGATGTGTATGCAGATGTATCTCTAAGACCTACACGAACCTTGTCGCCTTTTCATCACCTGCGATTTCCATCAGATTTATTTACACAACGGACAGATGCATGCTTCTATTTTAGACTTAGTCTCTGTTTGTATGTACATATTGTGTGCGTTCAACCGACTGCTCATCTGTACTGCAATATGCAGTGGAATTAACAGATTACTCAACTTATCTTTAGCTATCTCTATATCCAAAAACAAGCAAAAACATCCAGAAACTCAAGCCAAAGGCAAACTTCTACTATATAAATAAAAATACAGCTTTACTTTCTAATCTCCTACTGCTATCTCCATTTATTTACATCCATAATTTTAACATCCCCCCATCTGGAGCCAACTCTCAATAGAAATAAAATTTACATCACAAATGAAATTGAAAAGGAAATGCTAGCAATAAATTACTATGCAAATATACTTACCTACATTGAACTTGGTAATAATTGAAATGGTAGATCTATTACTATTCTGTGGTTGGTTAGGATCTAATTGCGTTAACAATAACAAACATAGAAAAATTGCGCAATAATTATAATAATCATAATACCAGAATAATTTTACTTTTGATGAGCCATTCAAACCACAGAATTGTTTTGGATTTCAACTATCTAAAACATGTCAGTCCAATATGAGATTTTCTGTTGACTTTGACACAATGGCCTTGGCCTTGGTTTCCCCTCTAGCAATATCTTCTGATAAAATGATAGCTACAAACGTATTACGTACAAAATTCTGGGAAATAATAATAGCAATTATTATTATAATAATATTCTTATAAACATTACTTTAAATATGATTTTCTTTATCATACATCCTCTACAAAGGTAACTGACAGTAGTAACAAGTTTTCGGGGTAAACAATTTGCTACCTAATACCATTCCCTAATAATACCTACAATATAATGTACTAGTAAATCTATATTGTACCTATAATATGTAACATCTTTCCGTAAATACTGTAAAGCTAACTTTTAGCGTTGTGAGAATCAATAGGTAGAGACACAAGAGAAAGGAAAATTAGTCATGTGGAAAAGCGTCCTTTTATTTACCTCCATTGATGCTTGGCGTGTATTTATATTATAAGCTACATAAAATAACAAACATATTGTAAATAAACTTAGGAGTAGACTCTGCTAGGCTCTATCGTAGGTTTAATCTTTAATACATGTCGTTAGATGTTATATATGTATTAAATAAGTATATCAGCTTTTCCGATGATATAAACTCTTTCTTGTATTATTTTAGTTTATGTCATGTTATGCTACGTTTAATAATAATCCTGGTCTGAAAAACAAAAAGTACCAGAAGACCATAGCAGACAGACAGAGTAAAATATAATGAGTGTAGTAAAAAAGGGCGTGTACCCCCTTTTGTGATATCAGCAGGTAAACCTCATATATATACAATAATAAAGATGATGTGCTATATAGCATATAGTTTAGATATATCCTAATCGTTTATATATTCGTAAGTATAAAGAACACGCTCGTAGACGAAACCAAACAAAACCAGACGAGACCAAATGAGCGAGGATGAGACTGAACCATCGAGGATAGGATAATAATGTAATACTGTGCCGTATAGGACGTACAGGAGGTCACCGGTAAAAAATATCGAGAAAAAGTGATGCCGCCGCACTGGCGATGCTGGAGCTGATGATGATGATTTCATTTCAATTACATGTATTAGTGAGACAAGTACAAATTGCATAGAAAACTTTTGGTCTTTCGATCTTCTGTTCTTGTTCATTTGTTCTATGCATTAATGTGAGTTAGTGAGTGAGTAATAGCTAAATACTCTCCTGCACCATTTCACTGCACAGTCAGACCCAAAAGATTCCTTTAACGCATATAATTAACCATGCACATTCGGCTGATGAGAAAACTTGTTCAATATAAATGTGCATTATGCACAGTCATTACAGTATGCGCGTTGATATAACTAATTAAATCTGTACATACAGTAAATACATTATTAAGTATATCGTAAGTAATTATTGAAATAGAAAATTCCTCGCTTCGCTAATTATAATTTGTATGTTCATATCCTATCCGAAATTATTTAGCAATGCATTCTCTTGTTTATATAGTATCTTTAAGTAAATATGTATTTAGGAAGATAGGGAAGTATGTAGGTAAACTTTTGCTTTAAACTTTTAATTAGCAAGAATAATAATTAGCATTTTGTGTATAAGAATCTACACTAACAATTAATTATACTTACAATAGGTAAAGCTACTTTCGAAGAGTTTTACTAAATATTCACTTATGTAATTATATTTTGTCAAAAGCATAAAAATTTCATTTGTCCTTGTCTCATCTGCCCTTGTGTATCATTGGATTGAAGACAAGTCTTGACTTTAAGTGCTAATTATGTGCGAAGAATGATTGTACAATTATTTACAGAGTAAGAGACTTTGGTATTATGAGTGAACTGTACGTGTCTTGGGTCTATTGTCTATCTATACTTTAATGTATATTATTCCATAAACTTTTAATAATTTAATAATAAATTACTACAGTTCTAATAATAAAACTTTCAGCTATTATTCTACATCTACTTAAAAATATTTCCAATTAATTACAATGGGAACCTATATGATACTCAATAGTATTAGCCTCCCTACTTTATAGTACACAACATGAACCTGTTTTGCAATAACTTATACTATTAATGTAGCAGCATTATTTTTAATATATCTGTAGCGTAGCGAGACAAATGTAGGTAACAGCTGCCTAATATTCAGTAATTATGGCTCATAACTACTATTTATTGCAATTCCGAGATTGCCATTGCACATGGCACAAAACAGTTCAACAAATACAACCGTTTATTTTAGCTACATAGAATAATTTAATGTTAATAAATTAATGTTTTCCTAGAAGTAAATAGTATGTAGTAATTAATATCTATATGACAAAGATAGTATATTAATAGACATAAAGCTAACTAGAATATAGCTTTCATGCATAAATATAGCAGCATATGCCTATCAAAGTAGGTATCGGATAAGATTCTTGCGTTACATGTATATTTGTTTACAAAGCTTAAAAAAGCCAGTATTTACATTGGCCATGGCATAATATTAAAAATGATGAATATATGAACGTAACTTGTAGAAAGTCAAGTCGTTGCACAAAGTCTATACTATATGAGACGTAGAATAGATACAGAGAACAACTTGAACTAAATATTAACTAGCGTCGGTTAAATTGCGACAAAGTGAAATATGTAAAGAAGACCTTACTTTAGTTGTCCTGCTCTTTTAAAGTGACTGTTTCTTGATGCTGGATTATTAGCTCGTGGCTTGATAATTCTGTGGTGACGGTGTATTAACTTCCCTGTCACGCCTCACCAAGGCAGCTAAAGCCAAAGCCTGGCGTTCAGGAGAAGACATGATCGTGGGAGCTGCCGTCGTCGGTGTGCTGTTGTTTGTTGTTGTAGTCGGGATTGAGGAATTGTTGGGATTAACCGGATTTTCAATCTCTTCCTCGTCTTCCGAGTGGATTGGTCCATCTTCCTCCATCTCATCTACCTCATCCTCATCATCAAAAGGAGGGAGCTCTGCTTTGATCTGAAGAATTTCCGCCTCTGTGCCTTTAGCAATGCCGACAGAGTTGAGAGCCGAGTCTTCGGGATAGGAATCTCTTGGAGTGAGGGAGACTCGATCGTCCAGACTGCTGCTCCGTCTTTTATTGACAAGCCCTAAGGGAGACGAGGCTCCAGAGCTGGCGGCACTTCTTTGGTGTTGCTGCTGTAAGTGCTGCTGGAGTTGGTGTTGCTGTTGAAGGAGTTGCTGGTGGTGTCTCTGCTGGAGAGCGAGGAGTTGGGACTGGGCCTGAGCTCCGATCCCACTCTGGAGAACTTGTTGAAGGGGAGAACTGCTTGTTGACGACGAGTCTCGACCTCCCGGTGTACTTGGCCCGTGCTGCTGCATTTGAACTTGAACGTGGTGAGCTGCCAAAGTGTCCGAGCTCCCTCCGCCTCCTCCACCGCCTCCACCAACACCTGATAATGAACTCCCGTTGTTTCCTAAACTATTCGCCAAGGGAGCAGTTGAGGCCAGAGGAGTACTTGTGTTACTACTGGGATTTGGAGAGGAGCCCATTGAACTTGATCCGCCACTCACGGGATTTGACACCGAAGATTGCTGAGTGGCTGCTGCTGCAGCTGCTGCAAGGAAACAAGCGTTACCCGCAAACTGAGGGTGAAGGGACATGTCCAGTCCGTTGTGAGAAGATGATGAGGAAGAACTCTGCTGCTGTTGCTGCTGCTGAAGAACTAGACTTGGATCCTAAAATACAAAACCCATACATTTACATAATGCATCCCTATATACATCTGCATTCATCAAATATGCAATAGAAACATCCGGAACATTCCATGAAATGCAATCTACAGCTTTTCAATGCAATTTATGCAATATCATCTACCAGAAATGTATACTCAATTCTATCTCTTCATAAATTATTCTATCCTGGAACACGTCCGAATAAAACTGCACAACTAAATTAAGCTCAAACTTCATTAACAGAACTATCTTTGACAGTCTACTACCCGATAACCCTTCAGCATTTGATCTCGGATAAAGTTTTGAAACAGTTCTAAGGAACTAACTTTTAAACTAAAAATAAAAACTAGATTAGATGGATTACAAAGACGTTTTATCTACACTATTTATTAAATGAAGACTTTAATTTTGATACTGTTTAGTAGTTAATGTCTCCAAAGTTGTAGAAGATCTATTTAAATCGGTAAAAAAATTGCATACCCTGTTAAAAACAAATGGCATCTCATCTTTTCCCTGAGTGTCTCGGAACACAACGGCACGAATGACTCCACGAATATGTTCTTCAGGCCAAGAGCCGAGTAGAATTCGTTGGGGCCTTCCTCTGCCTTTTGGCCGCATGTCGGAAATCAAATCTAGAAGAACCCAAACATAAATGTGTTTAATATAAGTTCCATATTCTCGATCAGTCTCACTCGCATTAGTTTGGATCTGGATGGGGCTGAACATAAATGAATTTGAATGCATCCCATAACATGTCTCTAATGGTTGTTTTCATCAATTTTTCATGGCATAAGTAAATATTTGAAACTACTACATACTAGGACAAAAGTAAAGCTTTGTCACTCTCATTAAAAGCATTTGTGTGGATTAGCTATGGCTACTCAGAGTTAGTAGAAGTAGTCAATGCATATATGCAGACACTATTATTACTGGGTCCGTGGAGGTAAGAAGAGTTGTTAGTTAGAATGGAATGAAGGGAGAGGGACAAAAGTAAAAAAACAGGAAAGCTGAAGTTAATTACATATTCCATTCCAATGCCAATGAAATGGGAGAGAGCGAAGTAAGTGGAAACCAATATAAACCACGCAGACAATAAAGAATCGGGATTATAATGAAAAGGTTGAATTTTTACTTGGCTTTCTAAAAAATTCATCAAATGTTCAGTGAACTGATGTGATGTGAATACCTTTCCCTTGCTTTCTTTAATTTACCTGCTGCCTGGCTTTCGTCTCTAAATACTTGATATACACATATAACAGGATTCTACACCACCCGAATGTACACAAATGCTATCGTCTAGGTATGTTATATGTATACATAGTAATGTAGTCTTTACTTTCTCTATATTTTTTTCTATCTCATATTAGTTGATGTCGTTAGTTAGTAATGGATTGGATTTCTTACGATGACAGTTTACAATGTCCACGAAAATTCATCCATCACTCTGATCGTGAATTTAGTTTGTCTTCGTTACGTTTGGTATTGGGAAAAGTGGCACAATTCACCACAATTTTATTGCATATTTAATCTGCACCAGCCCAATTGAGTGGGGAGCTTGCAATTTTTTTATAATTTATGCATGAATTTAATGAGTGAGTGGACTATGTAGAATTGAAACGCGTGTATGTAGATGTACACACGTATAATGTGTCGTGAAATACATTCATCAATAGGTAAGTTGCGATTCAATTCGTTCTATTAATGTGTAGCTACTATAATAGGCAGGTATCCTGCATTTTACAAGCATATTTTCTTTCCCTGCTCTCTTTTCATTTTAATTTACGCTTCTGAATAGCCCACGAGGTAAGTTAGTTAAGTTTAAGTAACTAAAAGCCTTCATACATTGATAATTATACATGGACAAGGTAAAACGCTTATTTCTTCGCTCGTCTAAATATTCTCCGTCCCTACCAATTGCACCACTATTCCATTAAAACTCGTTGTAAAAACAAAAACTCCTTTTAATAATAACACACTTGAATATCCTGGTAGCAATACTAATAAGAAAATTTTAAAGCAATCACTAAAACTCTTTTCCCATTTCCATAGCCATCATTATGCGTTTAGTAATGCATTACACTTAAAGTTATATACATAGCTCGCATATATCTATCTCAATAGGTTATTACTTATGTAACACATGCTCCTGTTTACTTTTACTCACCGGCATAGCAAATGAGAGTTATTGTCTCCGATACTTAAATTGCCATACTGAGTGATGATACATAGTGTATGACATAATAGTAATTCAGGCCAGACTTAATTGCTGAAAACAACTCATCTTGCTCTATATTTATGTTTTAACTCATCACGGGATTTAACTTTTTCACAAAGATAAACAAAAACTATAAAGTTTGCGAGCGAGAGAGGTCCTACGTATATAATTTGTTTGAGGTGGTATAGTATAATTACTTTGCTTACCAGAGCCGGAACATCCATCGGCTGACGGACCTAACATATTATGAACCCGATTGGCATAAAGGACGAAAGTAGGATAAGGAATGTCATATTTTCTAGCAGCTTGTGAGAGTGACAATCCTTCGCGGAGAACAGCAAAAATAGCTTCGGCCATGGTTTCAGGTCTCCAGGACTTGAGAGGTCCTCTTTCTCTGAATCGCAGGGCATGAACCATTCCTGTCTGATTGGTATTCCAGCACTTTTGCCACAAACTCTGAATCTGATATTGGTAGCTGTCTGTAATGCAAAACACAAATCAAATATTTAGCTTTTTTTCGAACAATGCTTAATAGTCTCCAATTCAAGACAAGTCAAGACAATGGGAAATTGTTCCTACTTAATGTTATATTTATATGCACGTTGTATATTAACGTTTGTATGTATGAGGATATGCAGCGATAGCTTTTATACATATTATACATAGTAAAACATAAAAAGTTTGCGATAGTCGATCCCTGCCTCATTAACTTTTCATTACACATGTCATCATAAAGACAAAGACAAGAGAGAAAAATTGAGTAAATTGTCGGGAAATTCTTGAAACTGTGTTCATTTGTTTGTTTGCACATAATTCAATATAGATATACATAAAGCCATAAAACTTCATCAGTTTGTCTATGTCAGAAAACTGAGGAGACTTTTAGACTCGGCTGTCGGCTCTCAACTGTCCTGCCCTGTCTGTCAAATCAGTCAAAGAAAATAAAAACCAACTAACATAAGCTAAACAACACATAAGACATTAAGACACATAAAATAAGCAGCTAATAATAGATGTGAAGGCATAGACGAGACAACTACCTAACTACATACACGTAAGTAATAACGACATTTATATAGAGCACAGGCAGATATAGAAACAGATAGAGAAATAAAATTGTCTTACTTGAGTCTTGCCTACATTAGGTAAGCAATAAGACAAGTGACGACAATTTAAGTCAAGGCACTGGGGATATAGTAATATAATGAATAATTTATAGAAAAAGGGAGCAGGTAAAAATGAATAATGAGAATGATAAGATGAGCAAGATAAGAGCAAAGGAGAATATCCAATTAAGAAACTATCCAATAGGAATATGAGAATTGGAAGTGATTATTGATTCATAGTGTTTGTCGTGGCGTGACATTATGTGAATGTGAATATATTATACTGTATAAATTGCATAAGTATATCAATTGTATTTATATAACATTGATATAGGGACACGTATATTGCATTAAGACCTACGCTTGCTTAACATTAACTAGTATAGCCAACCCAGTAGTTAAAGCAATCTTAATGCAAAAAAATTAATGTGAATGTGAGTGATGATAAAATTCATGTCCTTATTATACCTGTTATGTATATACAGACTACTTATAAGCATATTCCACTTTGCTTACACATACGACGTAAATACAATGAGTGAGTGTGATGGGATAAGTTATACCTATTTTTTTATTGTATAGCAGAAGGGGGAAAGAGCTCTATAATGCATGTTTGTAAGTTAACCTGCAGTAAAGGGAAATGAGATACCTTAGTTATTTCACTAGAATGCATAGTACATGATATTCTACTACCCTTTGTAAACGATGTCTTAGTAATAGCAGCATCTACCTAATAAGTAATGCAAATGAACGTGAACGACGAATGAAAGCTTATGTGTAAGTAATGAAATGAATTGAGTGAAGTGTACTCGAAGAGTTGTAAACGGCCAACTTACACTAATATGTATGAAATGGATTGATAAGAAAGCAATAGCTTTAAAAACTTAAGACGAGAGTGCAAAGCTAGAACTAGCAAACGAACTCTACACAAATCTACAATATATTATGCATTTTTCCAGGGCAGTTCTGTTGGATTCTCATTACAGAAATGTAAATACTACCTCGATGTTAGCTGAAATCTCATTACAGTGAAAACGTTGAATTTGTTCCTCAAAATATGTTTACAATCTAAATAACGCAAATTAGAATCGATAGGAATCTCATAATTTGTTAAAGCCTATCGCATAGTTGAAGGCAGTACTAACAGCACTACACATCCTAATTTAAACCTTGATTTCTCCGAGTTTAGTTGTCGCTCAACTCGAAGGTGGGACTAACCCTCATTCTTTATTTTGCGTACATCACATCCAATTGTGGCTGATATTGGCTACATCTTTTATACAAATACAACGTTTGAGTCATAAATGCTCCTGACCTGAGTGCGTTATTAAAATCCAGATAGCTAGGTATATACAAGAGTTTAATTCTATCTAAATGGCCTTTTCGTATTGTTATTTGCTAGCTGAAACAGTAATAGACAGTTTTCCTTCGTACCTATAGCACTTAATTCATAACGAGACTCACTCGGTTTAGAAAAATAATTAGGAAAACTGAAGACATGCTGAAATATGCATGAGAATTTCCTCTTCATGAAAAGCTATTGATATTATCATATCATCCATTCATTTCTTATTCAGGAGCTAAAAGTCCTTTTTCTTATTCACCATACCTTACTTTGGAATTTTCCCTAGAACACGACGACTAACGACATATATGAATTTGTGTATGGAATAAATTCCTAGAGTAAAGCAAGGTAAAAGTAAAACACTCGGTAATAATAACAAGCGCCATAAAAACCGGCTGCAAAAACAGAACGTGCATGTAGTGAACCAAATTATATTCGGAGAGCTACACATTCTCATGGTGTACTATATAAATATATAAGGGGAGTAGTTCTCGTAAGTGGATGTATGTGTCTTCTTCTACACAGCCTTATAGGTAATAGTAGACAGAACAGAAAATGTACATATGTATTTATAATACCTACTTGTTTGTGTGTGTATGGTGCTACTTTGTTATGTATATGATGGGATGTAATACGTATTGAAAGGATGGACGAAGGATTGGTTCCTCTGTCAGTCTAAATGAGGTAGGATGGACGGGGCTGAACTGAACTCTATGTACCTAGCTCTTTCTATGTTAAACCGGAATAACGTAGGTGAGTTGGGTAACAAAGTGACTAAGTAAAAAGTAAAGAAAGTTATCCATCTATTTTCACTAAAGTAAAGTATAAATAAATAAATGATTAAGACTATAGCAAGGCTTTTGCCATGAGCATATTAACTATTGATCACTCGTGTCTCTGTGTCAATCATTCAATGCGCATTCGACAAAATGTTCTAAATGATAACTCATATTTTATTACAGAGTCCCTCTAAACTAAAACTTTTCACGCGATCCACCTTCAGACTTATACTACTCGCATTAGCATTACTACCTTAAGTAAATGCATTTAATACTTAATCATCTAAGAAGATAGCACCTACTTACTGCTACTATTTCACTACACGAAATGTCTAACTCTACCTGCACCCATCCACATTTACACACCACTACTAATACTATACACAACTATGCTATTGCCATTGTACTAAATAAATCTTACTTCATATGCTACATACTTCATATACATGATGTTTAGCTCACAATTAGATACACTAAGATAATAAAACTGAAAATAACAAGCTAACATTTCACATTTTCTAATTATAAGAAATAACTCTCGCATTGAATAAAGTGGAACAAAATTTCTTAGGCACTTCTTTTGGGTTTATTTATTCATATCGAGTATTGGGTAACGATTTGCCTAACTATACCAGAATATCATGACGTAATTTTATTTATTTAAACCACAATTGCGAAAACAACCATTATAATGCAAAGTTTCTTTAAACTATCACCTACTTAAAACCTAACTTCAAAGGGGATTGTCTACTAAATTTTGGAACAAGCCATAATCACAAAAATATTTATTAATTCACTTGACTACTCTGTGAGTTGTATTTATACAAGTTCTTAAAAAATCTCCTAACTGAAGCTTATCATCGTAAATACTTAAAATGTATGCAAGAAAAATGAAATAGTTACGTAAGAAATCAAGGTTTTGAAAATACATATTTAGAGAATGTCATTGGGCGGAATATATAAATATTACGTACGTTTTACATGAATTCTATTTTGATTTCAAGATTCAGCATTCGAATTATTTAAATGTAATAAATAATGTTTCTAGATCCTACTAAACGATTAATAGTCGAAACGAACCAAAGCTTTTGTACCACATAATCTATCGTATGCATTAGGGTATTTAAATATAAAATATTTTAGAATTGGAAATGAAGTATAATGCCATTGTTTGAGGCGTGTGCAGCTTAGAGCATATTACGAACATAAGATATCATAGCTCAGGAAAATGAGTAAAGAATTATTCAGGATTACCTTGCTTTCAAAACTGAAATGGGAGCTAAACTTTATTTATGAAGTAGAACACAAGAGTTTTTTCGTCAATTTCTGAGAAAATTAATTAAATACTTTATAGTGTTTCCCTGCAATGTAATGTACCTTTTATGTATGTACACATGTGCATGCT
Source organism: Tomocerus qinae (assembly GCA_020055645.1). NCBI lineage: Eukaryota > Metazoa > Arthropoda > Collembola > Entomobryomorpha > Tomoceridae > Tomocerus > Tomocerus qinae. The sequence continues at coordinate 10,349,388 of CM034547.1, read as the reverse complement.
ACACTCCAATTTACATTTATTAAGTATTAACAGGCACATGTTAAGCCAAAAGTACGAGTTAATTTGCGGAAAGTATTACTTTTAGGTAATAATAATCCATAGTTAAATGGAGAAGTTAGACTTATGTTTTAATTAGCTACTTTTGGATTTTTTCCTTTCCAACCCACATGAATCAAAATGAAAACTAAAAATAACATGCATCGATTTTTTGTAGGAAGTAAGTTTTATAAAAGGAAGAGGTGAAAGTTACAGAGAAAATGTTAATGAATTTAGAATGTGGATTGAGGACAAACGACAAATAGAACAAGTAAAAGGAGGGTATTCTAATGCTGGAGTTTATTTCATTGCGAAATAACATTGTTTGGTACTTTTTAAAGTTAATTTTTAACTTTGTATATGTTTGGGGAAGACTAGTTCCAGCTGCATTATTGTTAGTTTTCTAGTCTAAAAATCCATATACAAAAATCATGTATTTTTGAACCAGACTGGGAATTTACGTACCAGAGACACAAGCATAACAAATACTTCCTTTTAAGTATGTATTTAGTTAAGGTCAAAAGATACGTACTGTATTATGCAAAATGTAAACGATTTCTTTGCATTCTGTTTTAGTGGAGACGGAATCCGTAAACCTAACAATTCTATTTGTAATTCTGTGCAGTGTGGATGAGTAGTCTGCAACTGGCTATAGTATTTAATAGAACGCTCTGGATCCTTGCTGTGTTATTAAAGTAAATACCTCCGTTACATATAAAGCAGTTACTGTGGATAAAGCCCAATCCACTAACTAACTTTTCCATCGATATTTCTGGTAGTCTTATATAAGTATCCAAGTTTTCGCCTATTTACTTAAAGTGCGTAGAGTGGTTGAGAGCAGAGAGAATTGTATATAGGCAGTTCTCTTGCGTTTACATACAAACAGACAGATACTGGCTTATACGGAATACAAATGTTATATATAGCACAATTCAAACAAAGTCACTAGACCTTATATCTAACAGACGTATTTATAGGAAGGTAAACAAACAGAGACGCAGAAGGTTGGGGGAGAGAAAGCAAAAACGAGTGGCAGAGACGCTGCGTGGAAGAACGGAGTAAGGATAGCATAGATGAGACGAGATCTCATCGCAAACCAGATCACATCAGTCAGATTGGAATAGATCACGAAGCTTGGCTTCCCTATCCACTAATGTAAGAATGTAACAGAACTAAACTGAATTCAGTTAATAAAAGACATTACGTATACCGTAAAAGTATTATTCCAACTTCAGATACGTATTATTATATCATATTACAATAAACCATTGCTAACGAGAGACTCGCAGAGACAACCTACTAACATTTCTGGCAGCTTCAAATCCTTTCTCTACAATAGAATCAATTCTGGCTCCAAATCCTCAATGATTCACGATATTTGAGTGCTCGAAAGTTTCAGAATTGATTTTTTTGCTTATTAACCTTAAAACAATAACCAAAAAAACAATAGGTACAAAGTGCAAAGTAGGATGTAAAAATTATTCTAATTAATTTAAGATATTATTATGAAAAACAAGGCCCCCAGAACTCCTATTGAATTTAAAAATACTTGCGCGTCAACATTTGGTTTAATTTGGAAATATTGTAATATTATCCCAATGTTTTTCTTGCTCCTGCGTAGTCACACAAAGCTCATTTTTTACATTCAAACATTATCACGGAATTTTTTAATTGCGCAACTCCACTTTGCGTTTATTCTATAGGTATGATGATGATGATTATTTTAAGCTTTGACTTAGCTATTAATCTTTTAACTTAAAAAGTTCGATCCTTGCTCTAACCATTAAACATTTCTAAATACGAAAGGTCTATTGCAAGGATTTAATGTTTCAATTTATAAAAAAATGTGTTTAGAAAAACAAATGAATCGCCCTGTACTATTTACTTTTACTTAATAGAAACGATGAAACTGAACAAAAAAGCTGGTTACACATGCTCCTTGATTCCCTGATTTATTTTTATAATGGGAAGAAGCTTTGACTGGGATAACTTAGTTTCTTCAAGACGATAGCTGAAACCAAAGGTTTTTTTAAATGTTCTTTAGAAAGATTGTCTACGACTATTGTCAGCTGTATGGCTAATGCTTAATCTTTTCAAGTGATACATACATACAACGCAACACATAGTGTGTAGTACATATCCAAGTAGTTTTTTCTTGGTAGGGGATATTATAACGATCATCACTCAATGCATTATTAATTTTAAAGTATGCATATTTGGAATCGTCATTTGTAATTTCTGTGGCAGGTGCAGTTATGCTTGTATGATTACATTATACGAAATTCCTTTGCTAGCCTATAATGATACACAATATAGCATCAGTGGAAAATACAAGTACCACTAACTCATAGATATTTTTACTACTATTAGTATACTTAGGTTGCACATTTATTTAGTAAACACACGTGGAAGAGAGCAAGTTTGCGTAGTTAGTTTCCTCACATAAAAACATAGCATGAAGTTATCTAACATTACGATTCGTGAAAGTGCTATTTATGATTAGGTAATGTTATGAGTAGATTATCCTGCGTGTGTGTACGCTGCGTTTCACATACATAAGTAATATCTCTGCTGCGTGCGGGATGAAGAACGGATCCAAGATTCAAGAACTCAATCTCATCTTTCTATCTCTTTCCCACATCAACTAAGCTAATGGCAGGCATTCCCTTGTCTCAAAAATAAAAACAGCCTCGGAATTAAGTATATAAATACTTTAGCAAGGCATCCAGACATGGAGATGGCAAAGATGATATGAACTTATAATTTTTAAGGGCTGCGTAATTATATTCAGATATCTTAACATAACTATTGTCATTAAACCAGTTAGAAGTTCACAAAATTTTTACAGGTATTTCTTATGAAAATTATCAAAGTGACTGTTGCATGTTGGTAGCTGCGATTGATAGTTTTAATACAAGAAATACACGTAATGTAATGTTATAGAATATATTATTACATTATTACCCCGAATAGAGACATTAATATTGTGTATTAGTTACTCGATGTATAGAAATGTGAAAAACGACGACAAGTGATCATGAATAGAATAGAATTTACATAGATAGAGAGAGGAAAGTGGATAGGAAGGAAGGAAGGTCTTGTTGGGTGGGATGACAAGGCAGGCAGGCATAGTAATGCATGCCAGGCACATGGACACAAGTATATACAGAGGAGAGACACTAAAAGGGAAGTCACAAGTCACTCTGTAAAGTGAACTGTTGGCTTTTGGTGAGCATTGAACATGCAAAACAAGGATGGGGTAGTGGAACCAAGTTGTTAATCATGAATATTTGATACATTGAATAAAATGAAACAAGTTTGCATCATGCCTCCACTATAAAATATACATTACGTACCTATGCCCTCTATCTCTAGTATTTTGTTCAATTGATGCTATGCATGTACAACTCCATGCATTTTGTATTGTACTGCCTATAGGGCTAGGAACACACTCGTTATCTCTCGTATGTCGTGTAGTACGTGTGTATAGCCAGAGAAAAACAGAATTTAGAAACAAACCTTTCAAACCAAATTGTAGAAGGATATTACCAAAAGTATTTATCTGGAACTCTCTGATATACTCAATAGAACTTATTTTGCGTAATGTATAGTAAGTATATATTTATAGACAGAATTTATATTATTTACATTTCTAAACTATATATGTGACATAAAATAGGTGGGTAAGTCCTATCCGTTGTATTTGCACAGTACCTATTCTCGTAAGTCATATTATATTTTGACTTGAACGATTGAATAACCTCACTACACGACAGACAAGCTAGGCCAAGTCAAATTAAGCAATGCCAAGCCAAATGCATTTACAATACATGTACGAGTTTTATCTGACATTAAGCTTGTATATAAATGCCTACTACGATTCTCACTGCCATATACTACAGACTAGATTGAGTAATAGGTAGACATGTTGACATGCATCTACTTCCTTCCATATAAAATGCAGACAGCACTCAAATCTCTGTTATGTAGTGCATAAGTGTACCAGTATTTTTGCACTCACTCGAGTTTAGTCTATTTTGGCCAAATGGCCTTTCTTCATGTGCATTTAAGTCAACATGTACTATGCGTGGGGATGTACATCACATTTGCATGCAGAAACAAAGTACCTATAATAGTACTTCCCAGTATTTGTTATCGTACGAGGCAAGAGAAAGTCACCGAATCTCTATTTTTTATTCTGCACCAATTTAATTATTTACAATTGCCTAAATTAGTACACCATTGCTAAATCTTCATACATTTGCTTATGATGTGTACAGTACACTTTTAAAGACATTTTATACTTCTTACATTTATGATAGCTACTACATGGCTTTGGATCGTTTAAAATGTGACCATATACAAGTACACTAGTTTTATAATGATCTGGGAGATATACATATAGGTAACATTATTTGCTATGCGCTTTCTCAGAAGGTAACTTATTTAAGTTATGTGTAGTAGTTCTTAATGCATGAAATTTAATTATTTGCAATTTTGTTAGCCATGGCTTGGATAAATTTTCTATTCTAATCAAGGAAAGAATTCTATGGAGAACTTAAACTCTTCATTAACAAAGTACAAAACTAATTCAATGAAGTTGGTCTTCTAATACAGTATTACGATTTATAGTAGATATGCCTCTGCATTAAACCAATTCTTGGTAACAATGAGTTTTGTTAGGGTTCGAGGGAGTATGAGTGTGACTGTTCGGCGCATGGACATAAATTCATCGAATTCATTATTAATCACCATCATGATCCTTTATTCATACATGAAGGGATTACAGCATGCAAACAAATGAATTGCTACATTGTTTAAATACCAGTATCAAAAGGCCAGGGTAGAAAAGGGAATTTTCATAATTTTTCATATCATGTGGAGCTACAAAAGGTAGAAAAATCACTAGGTACAAAAATTGAATGCGATATGCTGGTAAATCTTTCATTGCAACATTTTCTCAACTCTTCTAGAAGAAATGCAATTCTATATACTCATTACTAACATAATCCTACCAATGAAAAGGTGTTTCTATCCAATGCCATTTAAGTGTCTTACAAAATGGTACTCCATTTGAGATGAGACAAACAGTTAGGTTTTTGACAGAGATGGTTTTGCTAATGTTTACAATAAATGAAAGCTACTTTATGAGAAGTAAGCTAACTATCAACAATAATAAATGTAATGCACCATTAAGCACAATAAAAGGTATGTTGTCATCTTACTCCCACACGTTAGTTTGGTTACACAATCGATGTATATAGAAGTTTTTAGAATCAGAGGTCTTTGTTTACACAAAGATAATGGTTTTATTTAGTTAGTCTTCTACAATTTGTATTCTCAGATGCGTCATAAGATTAGTATTGGAGTTAGAAAGCAGATCTACAAAAATTGTGTAGGTAGATGTCGATGTGACTGCCTGTAAAAGCTAAGTTGATTTTAAACATGATGGCAATGTAATTCGAAATGCCACAGTCTTGTTGACGGTATGGTAAACATTTGCATTAATATTAAAAAGAGTACAAAGTTGAGGACAGAGTGTAGATTTATGTATAAAAATCAATTTAGTAGAGTATAAGAAGGACTATGAGTCATAAGTAGTCCGTATTAAAGTTAACTAATAGTAATAAAGTGTATCAAAATGTAAAGTAACAAACCTGAAAGAGTTGAAGCTGATGGTCCCAACCACCCATGAGAGGACTCGAGCATTTTGGCCTGAAATGCAATGTAATTATTCATTCAGTCTTGTAAATGGAGTGCAATTCAATATTGATGAAGAACAATATTATGATGTTGGTTGATATTTCTCGTTTCGTTCCATTTCCATCTCATCTTGTGCTGCATGCGATGCAAGCACAAGTTTAGTGACTTGGCTTTGAGTTTAACTTTGCCTTTCCTTATCCACTCTTTACTGTCAACTCGAGTATTACATGTTAGGAGCAATATATGTAATATTCATTGCTACATCTACACACATACCTATACTAACGGTAAACTTATCTCTTCTCACATCACATAGCAGAGCAAAATCTGAAACTATATAAACACGGATTTCTATTTATGTACTTGAGATTTTGAGACAGAGGACTCTATTACATTGGCATAGACTAGTCTATTATATTAGAACATCATAAAATATGCACTTACAACTAGGTACTTAGAGTAGGCATATAAAATACAGCTTTACTTATAACGTTATATCCAATATGACTAATAGAGCCGTAGGTAGTTACATTTATTTTGTTGCCATCCTTGTTAAGTAAATTAAACTAACTCAACCAAGAAATGTCTAACAACATAATCTATGACATGAAAACTCTCACCATGAATTAAATACGATCAATCTATGTACCTACCTTAAAGCTAAAACTTGAGTACGTAGTGCATTTACTTATTTAAACCCTGTTGTGATGTCGTACAGCCATATGAACGCTGTATGTACTTGGAATTTCCATCTATAGAAGATTATTATAAATATATAATAGCATAATGGATATTGCATGAAAATGCTTATTTTAGTGAATACAGATTAATTTTTAGTACAAGGCAGGTTTCAGGTAAATGGATACAGTGCTTTTAATCTTCATCGATTTCATTTCTCTCCTCAAGTGAAAGTAATGCGTTCTATGTACAGTTGTATAAATAGTTCTTAACTTGAGGCTAGAACGGTTTCATATTATCAATTTCAGAAATGAAACATGAATATCTTGTGGGCATTTAGTTGATAAAATGTCAAATGATCACAGCAATAAATTGTAGCATGAAAAAAGCCTGTTTCTACAATCGGAATATGTAAATCAATATTTTATGTCAAAAGTAAACTGGCAACAAAAAAGGTTTCATTCCCAGAATACCGTAGCAGAGTGACTAATATCTTAAATCTATTATAAATTCAAGGCAAAAATATTTGCTATTCAACTATTTCTGTTTTTAGTGATGTAATATCTCCGTACTTTGTGTCTATGATGCAATCTGTATTAAAATTATAACCTTGAGCTCGCCTTTAGAGCGTATAAGTAGATTTAATCTATGTATAAGTAGGTAATATATTTACATATGAAAACAAAACGAAAGTAATAAAATGGCATAAAATGTAGCAATTGTGATTTCAGATTAATCTTGATGTACAAACTGTGTGCGTATCTTTTTGCATGTACATGTCCAATGGGCCATGTAATAAACACCCGGCAAGCTAATCACAGAATGCAATCAAATTCTCTTGCCACGAAAGAAAATTACAGGCTGTGTATTAAACAGTGTCACTCGTTTCTCTCCCAATATGGCTACAGCCAGGAGTCAATCAAGATTGCCTATGTATACAGCTTTACTTGCTAAACTACACGTATGTATTTATTCTTTAGCTCCAACAGAAAACCTCTCTATTTTGTTTCCAAATTATGTAACAAAACACCATGTGTAGCATGTAGCGTTCCTTTAGGTGCACCTTCCACTACAATTTACCAGAACCGACATGAAACATTAGACTGACTAAAACCGAATTCGTTCGTGTAAGATTAATAATTACTTCCTGTTTTCCTATAAGGAAAGGTATTATATCAACTACATACTATATTACTGCTATTATTACATGACTTCCCAATCTACATACACTACCACCCAAAAGAACCTATATTTGTAGCCATACTTACAATCTAGGTACATATAATTTAGAAAACATAAGAGTAATAATGTGTTATCTATAGCTACAGACTAAAACTGGAGAACACTCGCAAAATCATATGCATAATGATGGTAGCCGTTCACCATTACTTTGTGTTTTACAACTTGATATTGGTTGTTAACATAATATGATGTAATTTTGTGAAGGACATTACTATTCACGATATACCTAGCTAATTCTAGTGCTAGTTATACATTATATGTTTCAGTGAACCTAATCTAACTTTGAACCGCTAAAATATTATAATTTTTAAGGAGAAATATATAATTGTATGTAAAAAGCATGCCTTTAAATATAAAATGAAGTCTGACATGTAACATACTTATTTCATACACGGACAGATTGAAACTTTAATATTATTGAGAACAAAAATGTCTAAAAGGCAATAATTATATATATTTCATGCACTACATGTCACGTAGGACTTCAGTATAAAAGTTACTTTACATCGTTCTACATATATGTCATCTATTGTAAACAATGTCTCATTATTACAGCAATTTACCATAATACCTGCCATAACGGTCAATGCTATCTGATTTAAACAATGGATGTTCAGAATCATAATACGCAATAGTAATTATGTATGTACTATAGTATTACCTTCTATAATAGTTAGTGCCCTATATCTAATCAGAATCATATTATATACATAAAAAGACAATATTATATATTACTACATTATAATAAAAAGATCCATTCTGAATGAATGAAGATTAGTCAAGATTAAAGTAGCTACAGGGAACAATAAAGGGGAACTCGAGTCCTTTGTTTCTCATGAAAGGAAAGCTTAAAAATTCAAAATGCGGAAAAACTCGCACCCATTCACCATTACTGCTGCGTTGAAGACATTAGAACTACTTAATTAATACTCGAACTCGATCGAGTGTTTAAAAAACCTCAATATGCTAATAGAACGTACCTAAATAATTTTATTTGTGATTTTATTACAGTAAGAAATGAAATAGTTAAAATACATGCGCCTTTGCATCTTGAATCCTTTGCTTATTACACTGAATGCGTATAATGTAATTTGAAATGTGGTTTATGAGGCGTGTTATGCGTATTCTAATCTGTGTAGTTGAGTACAAATCCGTCAATAGGATTGCACGTTAAAATTCCTTGCTATTATGCTATTCCTCAAGCATTTTATTGAACTCTTTGCTAAAAAGCAGATGAATTTCAATACAATAATACAAATAGTACTGAGTATTATGTGCCTAAGCAGTAGTAAACTGGTTGGCACAGAATCCATAAATCGACCTTTAGTACTGAGATATATTCATATTATTCCTATAAGGGAATAGTAGACCATTAAACACTACACGTGCAATAAATAACTATCTATGTCCATTGAATGTAATTACAGAAAGTATTTAGCTATAAACTTAAATGTAGCATGCACCCAAATATTAGTAGCAACATGAATGACTATTGAGCGACTGTTTGCAATCTTTCCTCCGTTTCAGACATCGAAATCCAAATAGTAGCTAGCGTCTATTATATTTAGAGGAGGAAATGCTTTTATTAGGGCTTGTAAAGTGTAAAGCGGCAATATAAATATATAGAAGATGTAGTATTTAAAGTGAACTGCTTAAACTTGACTCGACTGACTGGTATCGTCTCACACAAGCAAGACTCGTATATAGTGTGGTGTATGGAGCCAACGAAACGGGTTTCGTTGACGGGGAAAATGACTAAGGTACCCGCATACGGGGCTCTCCCAACAACTAAAATAAACATGAAGCAAATGTTTATGTTAACATAAAAAATAAATATTCCTCTCGCTCGCTCTGTCTCTCTTTGCATTTGGTAGCCTGCTCTTGCTTAGCATTACGCACACACGGGATATGTTCATAGCTATGTGTGTATTATTTAGGTAAGTATATAGATAGATGTAATGGCTCAGTCAAATCATCTTGCTTTCGTTTGGTTATGTTGTTATAAACGTGCGCTAAAGCTGCAGTTAAAGTTTCTGAAACGATCATACCTATAATATTATTCTTTGTATCTATACTTCATACTACGTAGGTACATAAGTAGTAATGGTAATAACTAATGTATACATAACACATGGAGGTAGTATAAATACGTAGTGACTAAAGTTAGGCGTTTTATATTATATTGGAACTAATATTAATGTGGGTCCTAGGCTATACATTATTTACGTGGTTATATTCATGCTAACTATTTATATTGGTAGTTATCTTTAGCTTCAGACGAGCAGACAGAGAAGATTAAAGTAGAGTATAATGTTTGGATATGTATTTGGCCCCTAATGTTGTATGTATTTGTTATAGAGGATTTTATGGTGAGTCTGGCCAGAGAGCAGGGAATAGGTAGGCACACAGAGACAAGGCATCTCTATCTATAGGTATGCATTACTATTTGTATTTGTGATGAAGTAATTCTTTCTCTGTGTGTGTGCTCTGAATGGTTTTGTTGTACGTGAAGACTGTACATGAAGTTCTCAAGTCAAAGCTAAGCAAGTAAGCCTTTCTAATAATATTGCAGGTCGTTCTGTGTTAACTTTTAAGGAGTAAGAAAAACTAACGTAATATTGCCTGCCACCCCAACTTTCTTCTAGTCTGACTGAATACATTAATTTTCCACATGAAATCGATCGATATATCAAAAATGAGCATGAATAATTTCCCCACGGATAGAAATAAATCGCAAGCTTGAATTATTTTACTAGATCCCTTCTACATACATTACAGTATTATTATGTACAGTGCGTATCTAACTACGTATGTAATGTACCTGCAGCTACTACATACCTCATTTAGATTTAGATGTGCAAATTTCATCCGGCTCACTGAATCTTCTTCTTTTACAGCCTGTAACATAACCTATAGCTATGATAATAATAAGTTCTTTCCTCCATAGGATTATCCTACATAGTTCACTCATACTTACGATACGACAAATATCACTCCAGTAAACAATATCAAATGATATTATTCCCTGCCAAGAACTACTACAAGATAATATAGGTTCGTTAAGCTAACGATAAGCCATTTTGTATGTTACTCTTTAAAATATAAAATATCAAGAGAAAAGCTTCATTGCATTCCACGCAGTAGTCTCAACTCGAAACTTTCTTGTTTTTCTGTAATTCTGTATGTGGAAAAGTACTTTTTAATATTATCCTCACTCCTGCACATCAACAGAAGGGCTTATTCCTTATTTACTTATTTTCTTGCCATTGTACTCTTAAAGTGTACTGTACCTTGTTATCTGTACGTGTGAACAATACTTTTCATCCTCTAATATCACACACATAAATATTAGTATTATGTATTTATACATAGTCTATTGCCCCTTTTACGCTCTTCCTTCGCACTAATACAAACTACTACCAACATTACATAGTACGCTTTCCATACGGCTAACTTTCCACTTTATGTATGTGCAGGTAGGTACATTAGTTACTACTTTTTGTCTATTTAATAAGAAAAACTAAGCGTGGAACTATGTGCCAAGTATGTTCGCTAGTTTTCTTTAAAGTTGCAAATATAAAATATTACACAACAGAGAATAAACATTCCAGTCCAGTAGTATTGCACTCTGTAGGAGTGGGAATTGAGAAGGAAACTAATTTTCATTTTTTACAAGAGTAAAAAGTACACGTATTAAAGTATTTACGCTACAAAATATAAACCAAGTGAAGATGCCTAAGTGAGCTGCCTATAATAGAGGTGTTTTTGAATGTATACATCACATTACATAACTAACAATAAGCTCCTTGCTTTTTAATTCCCCATGGAGGACCAAACTACATTCCATTGTAAATGCATTGTATTTACACTTCCCATCTATGTAGCCCAGCATGAGAATCTTTTTATATTTACAGCTTCTATGTAATAATATAATAACTAGGTATCATACAATGTAATATTTATTACCTTCACGTTTTCAAGCCTTCATATACACTCAAACAGCAAAAAATATAAAGTTCTTGCCTACAATTATTAAATTATTTATATTTAAACTACTTCCCTCCACTGTACTTGCCTAACTTATACTTCATAACGCTCCTTCATTAATAAAAATTGTATTTAATTTTCTACGGGTACTGTACAATGAGACGAGCTGCGTATTCCTTTTTTTACTTCGTCGTCTTAAATGAAGTTACAAGTACCAGCCTATCCCTAAGACAAAGAATATCCTATCTACTAACTATATAATATATAATACTTCATACTGAATTTTTATTACCACTCCTTTATGTAGAGGCGCCATTACAACTCCCGAGTAATATAGCCCAGCTTAAGAAATCTTTATTGTACTTGAAATCTTGGAATGGAAAACTTTACACTTACGCCATACATGCATGGTAAATAGTCTTGATGTAGATACAATTAGTACTATATACTATAGGCTGAGTCTCTACTGCATACAAAAAGAGTAAGATGAATTACACCTGTTAGTCATAAGTATACAACACTCACTGCGCCCTAAGAGCATCTTTTTAGTATATCCGCAGTAATATCTTACAAATTATCCTAGAAATTTACTACAGCTACAACAAAAGTCTGCGCCAATTATATATTATAAATAATATATCATACAAACTATGAAAATAATATGATATATCAGTTTATCTGCTTTAGTGATGTCATAAAAGCAACAAACTTCATGCAGGTACCTAAAAGATATTTTTGTAAGACATAAATCTTTGGTATGGATATGTATAAATTACATTAGTATAAAGTCAGTCTAGACAGTTAAGTATTAGATAACAAAAGTAATACGTTCACCAACGAAGCATGAACTAAAATTACCCTTTATCAAGCCCACAGCTTTATCTGATCAGTTATAATGCGATCATCTTGAGACAGCAATATATAAGGACTTAACAATAAGTCAAAATCAGACTACGTAAATTCAGCCTAACCATGTCTAACTAACAATATGAATGAAGGTATCCTTTACAATTAATTTTTCATAATGTTTATAGAGTGCCCTTTCGTTTAAGAGTAGGGGCATAATATTTTATTCAAGACATAGCGTAGCTCTAGCCACGATGAATTGGTATACAAGGCAAATATTATTGTTATAGTTAATTTTTGATAGCCATATAAAGTTCCGCAGAACATTTGTGTGTGCTTAGCAATAATAATACGGAATGGGATAAAGTATTCTTAAGATTCACAGATCTTTGTTGAAATAATGTAGATGTGATGTGAGCCTATTAGTAGTTTTCCCCAAGTATTTCCTGAGTTATTGAAGAATGCTCGTTAGGAAGGCATTTGACCTCGATTAGCCATAATATCAGAGAAATATGCTCCGTTTTTTATGACTTATGACTTTGCCTTTCTCCTATTCTCCTCCCTAAACCTTTTTTATGGAATGGAAGAATTTACCAAATTAATGCACAAGAATGTGAATGAGACGACGAAACGGAACGAAACGAAGTGGATGTTGTAGTAGGAGAAAAAGAAAATGGTGAAACTAAAGTCATAGATATACGAGATTGTATTACCGCATAGAGATATATAAAATAGTATGGTAAATAGCATTAAGTCAGTCACTATCTGAAAAGAAAGAATATTTAAAGAGAGAAAGAAGAAAAAGAAGCAAATGGGTTTTGTATTCGTACCCTTTCCTCCTCGCGAATCATTTCGACGATTCCTGGTTTGAGATCCAAGTCATTAGCCACAGAGGACGAGCCTACATTTGGATTAGCTGCAGACGAAGCAGCCGCGGCCGCAGCAGCAGCATTATGCAGATTTAACAAAGCGGGTGTAATATTTCCAAGAGATCCAGAAGGAAGAGAAGGTGGCACGGAGGCCGAGCCAGACGCACTCAATGACGGCGTGTTGGCAGGAGTCGGGTTAATACTTAAACTAGCGCCCCCGGAGACTTCCGCGATGGCAGACAACGAAGGTGAGTGATCATAGTCCCCGTTATTGCTATCAATTTCCAATTGGTTGCTATGTTCATCAAGAGTGTCTGGAGGACTCGGAGTTCGGTCCGGAGTTGACATCTTCCTCCTCTTCCGTCTCAATGTAGCCAAAACGTGTGCGTGGGCAATTGTGTGACCCATATGATGATGTCCATTTGTATGGCTGGGAGACTCTGAATCTGAGTCATGAGTCGAGTTGGAGACGAAATCTGCTGCGTTAATTCCTCCAGATTGTGCTGCTCCGTTAGCATTGTTGCTGCTGGAGGTTTTCCCTGGGAGACCCGGATGAGGCACACCAGCAGAACCGCTTCCACCACGGGAAACATCCGCCAAACCTCTGATTTTCAACACTTCAGCAACTTTGAGAAGAGGCGCGAGTTGTTCTTGGGACACGTTGATCTCTCCACGATACATGAACTCGACGACTGCTTTCAACTCTTCCCATTTGATATCCTTGAGAATGACAATGGGATGTGAGCACGGGTTGTCGAAGAAAAGGGATTGAAAATAAGGGGAGCAGGCCGAGAGGACCATTTTATGGGCTTTCAAAGAATGACCATCACAAGCGAGAGTGACATCGACGAAAGCCTCACTCTGAAGTAACTGGTCGAAAACATTGGTCAAGTTGTTCTGGTAGTTGTTCCAGCGAAGACAATACTGTTGTGGTGGAGTTGCACTCATTTTGACTTGACAAACTTGTCGTTCCTAATCTGCTTTTCTTTACTTGTGACTAACTGACTCCTGCTAGTAGGAGCACTCCAGTCTGGTTCCTTTGTCTTGTCAGTTCCTTTGTCTGCTATAAAAGTATAGCTCAGGATATAGTTTCTTTTCACGTACAAGTCCCAGAACGGGATTTTCTCTTTTCTTCAGCTTGTCCCTATAATGATGTAGGAGTTGCTACAATAGTCTTGTACATACATAAAACCAGTGTGAGTCAGTAGGTTGCCCAAAACCGAAAAGCGACCGAGTGAACCTCACTCTCTGAATTGACTGACTCTGACTTAACTGACTTGACTTGGAGTTTAGTTTACTGCGTGAGGATTCAGAGGATGAGTGAGTCTGCTACATATACAAGTGTTACCCGGGTAGACTGAGAGTGAACTCAACAAGCCGCCCGACACTCTTTTCGTCCAATTCACTTCACTACTCACTCACTCTTCTTCCTTCTCTCTCCTTCTTTACAATTCTCAATGGTTTTCCTCGGTTGGATGAGCTGCCTTCAATTCAGTTCAGTCGAGTGGAGTGTAGTGACTGGAGCGGGTATTCTGGCAAGTCTTCCTTTCACTCAACTAGTAAAGACTCTATCTTGTCTGCATTCTATAGACAATGTTATGTATATACTATTTATATGTATGTTCCAAGTAGTTAGTTAGTAGTCGAGTCACTTTCCCTCCCGCAGACAAGACACACTACGTTAAGCTGCGTTACGTTAAGTTACGTAACACCGTTATGGTGCCGAACAACTTGACTAGATAGAATCGGATCAAAGTCCTACGTGTTCCTACTCACTTCTATATGGCACGATATTATTCACTTTGTTAGAATTTTATAGTGGTATATCTTTTCGTTAACTATTCCCTCTATGTGTTGATACGTTTCATATGATATGCTCAGAGTGTGTGTATAAGTCGGTTTTCCTTCTGCCTTGACTTGAGGTGAGTTTATTTCGTTCGATATCTGCACGTTTGACTATGTGGTCTTTTGTATTGCAGTATTGTAGTTCAAGGGTAGAGAGATTGAACTTAACTGAACTGCTCTTGGTTCTGGTTTATACGTTCAGTTGAGTTGGTCTGGTTGACTTGACGGATGTGATAGTTATCAATGTCAATAGCTCTTTTCACACTCACGTGTCTCTGGGTGTACTCGGGTAGTTTTATCGGAGTGGAACGGGGAACAGGAGGCGAGCTGAATAAATACATATGGCTGATTTGATTTTGATTTGACACGACATGACACTGATAGTCCGGAAATACTTACAGTTTAGACTCTCTCAAGTAGCTATATGCTCCACTACAAACATTATCCCTTATCTCCAGACACATTTCATAATATATTATAAATATCATATCCCAGAGTTCCCTGAAGTGTTTCGGTATAGAGAGAGAGAGAGGTATTATTTTATGACTCACGTTTCGGATCCTTTATTCCTGAGATTTAATATCTATAGTAGTAGGATATCAATAGCCCTGCTGACGTGACATACCTTGGTGAAGTGTGCAAACTGCAATAAAAGCAGTCGTATTCAAGAGAATTAGATGGAAAAGTAGTGTTGGCTGTGGCGTGAGGAAAAGTACGTCAAGAGCCCTACCAATATTACTTCTAACACCAATAATGCTCGCCAGCGTAACAGTATCTTCCAGTGTGTTTTACTTTTGCATCCGTATGTGCCGAATGCTGGAGTTCAGAATCGCGTCGAGTCGAGTGGATGGAAAGAAGGGATTAGTCTTGCCGACTCAAATGAACACAATCCGATCCGATCCAATTGAATCCAATCCTCAGAGGCGAATCGAGATTGGATGGATTTCCCTGTGCACAACTGCAACTCTAGTAGGAGCAGTCCTCGTAGTAGTAGTAGTAGTAGTAAGTAAAGTATTAGTTGTTATGTAATGTAACCAACTGAACTGGCAACCAAACCACAGAATGTACAATTGCTAACTTGCTATCTGTTCTTTAATAGGTAGGGTTGGAAAATGCAGAGGAGTTGTATATGTTTATTCAGAGTGTAACGAGTAGCGAAAGTTCAGTTTCAATCTGCAACCAACAACGGATAAATACAATACAGTATAGTTGAAATAAAAGGATTCCTTGTCTATCCTTGTGGTGGTATTAAACGGGTAGAGTTACGAACATGACATACCAGTTAGCAGTGGCAGTTAGTGTAGAGCCGGTTCTATTGTAGTAGGGAATGTTCCCACTAAGATAATAATACAGGAGTGGGTTCCCGAGCTATAGAGAGAACGTGTGGCTTTCTATTGATCCCCGGCCTGCTGAAAGGTTAGCCACACGAGAGCGGAAATGTACAATGGTCAAATTAGCTACACATTATTTCTTAACAGTGAAAGCTCGGCCTTTCTTTCCACTTTTAGCTATTTGGCTCGAGTTCAGTCTTACTACGTAATGTAACGGTATGTGTCTGGTTCGGTGGGGGAATCCTCGACAGTCCGCGTGTTGCTTTCTTCCTTTGAAATCCGTTTCCACTCTCCTCCAGTCTCAAGTTCAAGTAGAGTGGAGCGAGTTCAGTTGACTGAGTAGTCCTAAGTGACGGCTTCTTCTTTCTGTCTCTTCCTCTGGCTTCCTTTGGTCTAGGCGTTTGAGGTTTCGCAATCTGCTTCTGTATAATACTCTAGAATGTGTGGAGGAAGTTAGAGTTTTGCACTTTGTAGTGGGGAGATGTGTGGACGTGTATATATCTATATGATTATGTAGACTTGTTTCTTTTTTGTTGTTGATGTTGACTTGACTGTACTATTTACTTGTTTTCTGTTAAAAGACGAGTCTATTCTTTCCACTTCTCTCAGTTTGGTTTCCTTATGTTATGGAGTCAAGTCAATTCAACATAGTAGGCAATAGAGAAAGAGTGCTGGAAACAATGTTCAACCTCTTGTGTGGCTTGTCCCGCTTCGTTGATTGCTCTTTCTTCCTCCTCCAGCAGCGCCTGATCTGGAATTAAAAGAAAAGGGGAAAAATGAACAACTTTTTTCTAGAACCACACCTATTTGACCCCAACTTCAAAACTCCACACTCTATACACTATTACCTTAACTACCTAGTTCTATAGGTATAACTTCTTTTACTTTATTTGTACTTAGAACAAATATATACCCACGCTCTTTAGGTACTTAGGCAATGTAAAACTAAATGAACTTTTTCAGCATTCCATTTCCTTATCCAACTATGTATCTCGTTTGTTGAAATAGTATTTTATACATGCCAAGTGTTTTAAGTTTGCGACAAACTAATATTATTACCCTACCTGCTTCGAAAACGTGTGTGTGTGCGGATTTATTAAGGCATCCAAAGTTTTCCTAAGACCTAAACAAAGAAAGTAGGGACATAAGTTCAGGTCACACTAGACTCTTGCTAAGGAATGAAAGGAAAGAAAGAATTAACTGTAGACCAAAAGTTCCTTGATAAAATATGTATTTATTTGCAGGTAATGGGAGGGGAGTTCTCTCTCTATATGCGGCTCTATTTATAAATATTGCAAAATAATAAATCAATTTAGATGAAATTGGTTCAGGCCATAAAAAATTCAAGACGTCACAAAAAACCTAGAATATTATATGAAATTAAACAGGAAAAACAAAATAAATTATGGGTTATGTCTGGCTTTATGAAATGGGCGTATATAAATATAAAATTGTCGAGAAAATGTGTTTTTATCAGAGTAACGTATAGTTATAAAATATCAACACAGGTATCTAAAGCATAAACCAAAGCGCAAAGAATATCCTTGTTAAATATGCAGACACAATAAATGCATTATATATAACATAACAACATAAAACACGAAAATACATTTAGGAGGGAGAGTTTCCATTCGGTGTTGCTTTGTTTTGACTCGATGTTTTATGCTGTCTATGTAATTTTAATGCATATAATATAAAATGAGCTTTAGTCCGTCAAGATAAGAAGGTAGTTGTTAGAGAGCTACATAGAGTATGTTTAATGGTGTGTACGTAGGTAGAAAACATTACAATATTTATGTATGTGATAGAAAAAAATAAAAAAAACGGGTAGCTGACATACATGAATACATACATAATATAAATAATGGTACCTATACTATGTGCCTAGACAGTCTATTAGGTGATGCCAGTTGTTTATGGTAGGTACATTTTATTATATGAGTAGGTGGTAGATACATAATATAAAAGGTTTGGTTAGTTTTTTACAGGGTAGGCATTAGAAGAGAATGAACTGGACGGAAAGGACCGAAATCAAAATATCAAATATAAAAGTTATATGGGGGGCTGGGCTTTAGTAGCTATCGCTCCATCGTCATCGTATATCTTATGATACGTAAGTCCGGGTGCTGCAGCACAAATTTTGGGCACACATGAAAAAATCGATCGATCCAAGCTGAAAATATATA
The DNA here is from genome assembly GCA_020055645.1 of Tomocerus qinae. Classification (NCBI taxonomy): domain Eukaryota; kingdom Metazoa; phylum Arthropoda; class Collembola; order Entomobryomorpha; family Tomoceridae; genus Tomocerus; species Tomocerus qinae. The sequence goes on along the minus strand of CM034547.1, from coordinate 10,330,665 downwards.
CCTGCAACCCTCTAAACTATAAAATTAATAATTCATTATAAAGTCTACATATTGATTTATCGATTCACTCGTGGGAGCTTCCAAAAAATGAATTTTTAAAATTCTAGCCAACCCTTTTTCTAGCTTTGCCTCACTCTCATCACTCCATTACAAACATTTTCCGCTTTTATTCTGAATTCTTTTTTATTTTCTCGGAAAGTAGAAACTAAAGAGAGGCCAGTTAGGCAGCAGTCAGTGTCAGAGAAAAAACTCTACAAAATACTTTATCACAACAGAAAGGAAGCGTTTTATCTCTTTTTACAGTAAATATCTATTTCCTTCTCTTTTATTTCTCTTTTGTAACCGAATGTGTCTATATAGCCGATATAAGCAAGGAGTCGCAATTCCAATAATATTATTATGTGCTATCTAATGTTCTTACCGAAAGTTATGTTACATCACTCCCTACAACTACGACATGACACTCCTACTTGGACTGCTCTATTTTATTACAAGCTCAGGCATAATAATCATATTAATATTTATAACCCTTGCTTCCTGATATAAATGTACACTCCTCCATGTATCAATATCAATATTTCTGTCAACTTGACTCACAACTTTCATAAATACATAGCGACAAACAATAACATTATTTGATTTGTTTCCTTTGACCAGGCAAAGCTAGCAAATTCCATTGAGAATTTGCAAATTCCTACACATACCCATTACCATAACTCATAACATATTAAAAATAGATGCTGGTTTGCTTTTTAATTTCGTTTTCCTCGAATACGTAAGAAATAATTGCTTTCCAAATGGTATGCAATGCCCTTTTGCGCTCATTAATTGCTTATTTGACCTTCTGAATCTATTTCTTTCAATGAGGCCGGGGATAAATAACCATTTTAGTTGTTAATGTTTTAACCAACTGGGAGAAAAGTAATGAGAAAGTTAGAAAAGAGTAGAAAGTAGAAAACCGTTGAATTAATAATAAATTTTCAGTTTAGCATAAGAGATACTATAGCTTGTTGTGCCATGACACGGCATCGCATCGCAATGTGTCATAATAATGAATGTTGTCGCATTATATCCTGAATAGATAGGTAGCTAATCTCCTAGGATAATAATATTATATAGATGTAGAAAAATTGTAGCAGGTAAGTGAGTATAAGACAAGTAGGATGTACAGCTGCATATACAAAATGATTTGATGATTCAATTACGACTTCAATTTAGCATGTCACTATCGATTCCTTTCTTCGTGTAGGACTACTCGAAAGTCATACTAATAGAATACAAGATACCCTACACCACAAAAAGTAAATGCATGTAAGCGGAACTGTTCTTGCAGGACATGCATGCAGGTAAAGCATATAGTAATAGGGCTAGTGAGGAATTGCATTGAGTATTTAGGTATCCTCGTAGCATGTAAAGTTAATAAAGTTAACATGCAAATACATAGGTAATGCTCTCCTCCAATATGTATTACTATTAGACGACAGTAAAATTCTATTATGTTTATCATAGTAGAAGCACTAAAATATTAGAGGTAGAAATGTAAGCATGTTGTGCAGAATTGAATAGGAGGAGTTGGATAAACAGATAGGAGGATAGAGGCTACTAACGAGAACTAACCTACAAGGTGCACTATGCTTGACTTTGTTGAATTTGTAGTAGGTGCACGTGTATGGTCTGTAGTAGTATATGTAAAATACATGTCAGTAAATATGCATACCTGTGTGTATTGATAGAAAAGCGTAGTTTGTAAATACATGATATAAGTTTATCGTTGCTTACTGGGAGAAAGTCAACTTCTCAACTTTCTAATGTAATAAGGTTCACTCGAGTTAGTTGAGAATAGACAATATCGGACGTTTACTTGAGTAACACTGCTTAGACAGATAGACAGAGTGGACATGGCAATAAAGCAAGGACACTGGACAACTCCCGGGAGTCCTTCAGTCCAGTGCACCAATCTAATTGGTTATGCAAAATCAAAATGTAAGCTAATCAAATATGCTCTACACGTAGCATATGAATTTGGAGAAAACCATGCCACAAACGTACGTATGAATTTCATTCGAGTGTCGAATTACAGTTGACTCACCTTTTACTTTTATTAATATAACTCTATGTGTAACATTGCGCAATCTAAGGTAAATGATATTAATGATTTCTTCGATACACTATATTAATATGAATGCCTACTGCTATTAAACTAAAGCAATCCATTATCACAATCCTATATTTTCCTCCACTGCGTAAGTATCCATGTAGACATAACCACAGACATGTTATAGCTTTGCTTACCAACCCGTCATATTATAGCAAAGTTGTTCTTTGAAGAACACCGTATGTAACCCGTATGTAACCCATTCGAGTGTGTCGCTATTGATGTTGATTTTGTGTTTACTATTCGACGCATACCTTTCCTCCTCGTTTACGTCCTTTACCCTATACTAAAAGAAGTCTATTGAGCTTTATTAGGCATTGGATTCAATAGCATGCTCTTTGTACAAACAGACTTCTCTGCTTCTTGTGCAAAGAAAAAAGTCAATGCATTCTTTATGTTTAGGTTGGGACGACTAATAGGAGAAAAAAGCTCCATATAATATTCATTGGCATCAATCCACAAATCAAGTCAAGTCTCTATTTTCGATTTCCATTAGCTTACGTCAACCAAAATTCTACAACGGACTCCTCTATAATAACTAATTATAAGTATATCCAAGTACCTAGTATGGATTCTGACTGGACACTAAGGTGAATGGACACACATCCTGCACAGTTTACTCCTTTAATAGTGGAAAGGTGTACGTAACCACTAATATCATCAATATGCCTCCACATTTTGGCATCATGCTACAATTTTCCCTTCATACTATAAGTACTTTTATTTTTAATTCTTTATGAAAGTGCTAGACTATAGAAGACACTTTAATGCCTACTAAATACCACACAAGGAACTTTTCCTACCAAAATTTCCTGTGGTATTAGTAGATCGATAATTAAACAAAGAGTCTAACATTGTCATCATATATATTTACTTATATATCGAAATTAATAGTAAAGCATTTGCGCTAATAAAACCAGGATTTCATGTTATGTATGTACTAAGAGTTCATTGTTCTACATGATAAACGTTAGGTACCCATTTGCAAACAGAAAACGTGCGATAACTCCAAATATGTCATTTAGGAATAAAGCATGGGTCAATTAATTCCTGTTATTTTCCGTCCATTTTTCAGTACCAATTTATATCAGCTTCTTTTTAAATGAGCTACTAGCCCTTGAGATGAGAGATAGTTCTTTTGAGTGCAGCACTATTGGAGGACCACTGAAGTAGAATTCGTGCGGAAGCTTAAATTTTACAAAATCTGGATTTATTTTATCTTTTATGTAGATTGGATCGAAGATGTAGGTGCGTTTGAATTAGATCGCTAGAATGCAGTCGCTGGATAACTGTGCATTCTGTAATTTCGGTGAGATGTATTTAAATTAAACGTAGCTGTCTATAGGTACGATAAAGGAAAAAAACTTTTCCGAGTAAAAAATTTATGCAAATTCTTAGCGAAAGGACTGACAAATGTGGATAGAATCATTTGATCTTTTTTTGCCTCATAAGCTCATGATTACATTTTTGCGTAACTTTTATTTTATGCTCAAAAAGTAATACCCCAATCAGTCTATCACCTTGAAACTCTTTGTAGCAGTGGTAATTTATTAGAAAATAATTTTTACATTTCCTGTATTCTTAGCCTTGTACCTATATAGATATACTAGAGCAAAGAGCTATTCCCAACCAACCCCACTCCAGTAATTTCAAATGGATTGAGCCAACCCTAAGATATAGGATTTATTCATAGTAAAATATAGTATTTCCCCGAGTCATTTCCTATGCAACCCATTTCGTTTGGCTTAATTGCAAATCGGTGCTAGAACGGTTGTGTAATTAGAATTTCTTTCCTTTCACAACGAATTTTCCCCACTTTGATCTGACGGGTTATAAAAGAAAAAGGGAATGAAGATGAAAATGACGAATTTTTCAATTTCCATCGAATCTCCGGTAGCAATTGAAAACAGGAGGCAGGGTACAGAAAGTAATTATACTTAGCGTTAGTTAGCAACTATTGGTGTCTGTATGCATCAGAGTAAATGGAACATGTTTGCAGTGTAAATGTAAAGCATGTAATGCAATTCTGCACTACCGAAACGGGCCACAGAAGCGGGACTATTATCATTGGGAAATGCTTACTAGTAATCGTAGAATGTTTATTTGAAATGACTACAACTAATTGTAGACTGTAGTAGACTCACAATACTTGGAAAAACAAATAAAGCTACGTTACCATGTACAGTATACATAGGTACGCCGAGTAACTCTTGTAGTTGGTACATCAGATGCAAAGCAAACACATTCTTAAATTAGGTAGGTATCTATGAGTACTTGGTAGTAGTTTGGAGTTGGATGCAATAGTAAAAGCCCACGGCAAACAAGTCGGAAATGCATCGAAACTAATCTAAAACAAGGAACTGTTAGCAGTTCTATGTGGCAAGTTTCGTGTACCAAGTGAATTTAATTTTGCACAGCCAAGGATTTATGTACCTAGAGGTGACTATTGGACACATTTATACGTAAAAAGGTAGCCACTCTAATTTAATAGAACGAGGAGCAACGTTCCTTGTGCAAATACGTAACTTAACACTTAACATTTCGGTAGGTATAGTATGGCTAAACGTGTCTTGGCGGATAAAACGGATGTGGCACTATCCATTCTTAATTTATGCAAAAGGAGTAAGGTAGTTAATGAAGTGAACTATTCTATCCTACCTAACTAAATTGAAATACATGCATAAAAATAGTTAAAGAATAAATGTATTCTGTTCACTTGGCTTGAACTCATTCACCCAGACTGATTCAATCCACATTACTCTTTATGCTTATGTCTATGTAGCCCCTACCTACCCAAAATTGTCTACTACACACTAAAGGAAAAACATATCCAGTATACTTAGCACACAGTTGCATATTATTTGCATGGTTATCTGTATGAAATCGCATATAGTGTGTAGGTGTGCATATTACTACATGTGGGCTTTACCACTTGAGTGCTTATCTCTCAGCATATCAAAAAACACAATGGAGATAAATACAACATTACAGAGGAAGATACGGATCGTAATCGCATCACATAGTCGAGTAGGTTTAAATATATATCTATCCATAGCCGGAGGTAATGTAAAAATATTTTTTTCCTTTCGAAATTTTGATATTAGGAGCCACGTCCGTCCTGTATGGGAAACAGTTGCAGGTACATAGTAGGTAGTAAATACGGAGAGCGGGAAGACATAGGGGAATGTGTTTCTTAAGTGAAAGGTGAAAGCCAGTGTAATGTAATGCGAGTAGGAAATCCTGAATAGGCATACTTAGAAAAAGTGAAGAAAGATCGAGGGAAGACAAGGGAAAGGAAGTCGTAGAGTCAATTCAGTGAGAGAAAAGTGGAAACTACGTGAATAAAAATATATAGAATGTTCAGATGGGGTATGATGATGCGATTAGAGATTAGGACCATCGAACATGAAAGGGACATGGAGCATGAAAGGAGACAGTCCAAGTCAAGTCAATGCAAGTCACACGAGACAGAGCCTCGTTGGGACTCCGCAGTCCGTACAACTAAAAATAAAAGTAAAAAGTACTAAGTAAGGGAATAAGTACATGGCTCCGTGGAAAATGGAAAGCAGAGGAGAAAGAGGGATAGGCAGAGAAAGAAGAGAGAGAGCGAGGTGGTGTGGAAGAATATGCTGAAATGAAAAATCAATGCAAAAAGGGAATTAGACACAAAAGATAGAGAAGCACGGCAGAACTCATTTACAGCAAATAGCTAATGCAATTTAATTCTTGCAATTACTCCGGCGGGAGGGAAAGCCAGGGAGTTTCTCTTTGCCTTGTTCTTCTGCTTAGGCTGCCCGACCAGATTCGGGGGTCACATCACATCACATACTACTACTACTACTCTGATGCACTAGCATGTCTCTACCTACCTACCACACCAGTACACTTAGCTTCAACTTTCCACACTGTACTCCAGCAGAGTTGTTAGTGGAGAGGAGAGAGCAGCGCAGGGAAGGCAGCAGGAGCATAAATATATAGATTCCTTCATAATAGTAGTTAGTACGTAGAAATATAATACGAGAGTCTAGGATGTAGTTAGTGCATACCTAGTGCCTAGTGTATTACATACCAGTGGGAAGAGGAAAACCTTTATTCCCTTTTCTTCTCATTCTAACGGCCATAATAACATACGCCGTGCTCTCCTATCTCTCCAATGCTTTCTCTCCTTTCTTCGTTATGATCTTTGCTTTTACTTACTATTTCTTTCCTGTGTCTTCCTTTGGCCTTTTTAACTAACTGCTAAATATATACTTCTACATATTGTTGTACAGACACTCTGTTACTCTACTATTTATATATACTCTCTATCTCCTGACGATTAATTATTTATTATGTCTACTAGATGTAAATACCTATAAATTTCGGATACCAAAATGTCCTGCGTAATTTACTTTCGTGTTGAACAATAGTGTGTGGGAGAACTGTGTACTAGTAGCACCTATCCTTAGGTTATCTTTTAGCAAAAAAGATTGGTTAAATATTACTAATAGCAGTGTATGGCCAACAGACTCGACTGTAGAAGACGAGACCAAGTCAGGCCATCCTTTGCTTGCTTTCTCCTTGCTTTGCTTTACATTACTTTACTTACTCACTTAGCTCTCAGCTAGTTTTTAGTTGTTCAGCAATGGAAAGCCCCTCTGGAAAAAATTTCGCAGATCGATATTATACATTTATAATAAAAATGGGGAAGCTGCACACATTTATATTGCATTCTATGTATAAGTACGTAATATAATATAGAGAGTATAGTTGAGGAGGGAAGGCAAAAGTACAGAGGCTACATAGAACATAAGATCCATTTGGGATCTTAGTGACTGAACTGAAGTGTAGAATAGTAAAATAAAATATCATAGCGATCTAGTGTTCCGTGCCCTGGCCTGGCATCCATGGAATAGGTAGTAAACTATCTAGCAGAGATATCTTGTAAGTATTAATTCTCTATAATATACAAATACATAGTTGAGTTGGGTCTAGTGGGAAAGGTAGGGAAGCTAGCTCCATAGCCACATTAGTAATGTACCTACCTTAAGTAATGTAATGCAATGCAATGCAATTTAATGTAATGTACGTAATGTATATATGTTATATTATAACGGGAGAAAGGTTCGTAAAAGTGAAGTAAAGCAAAGCAAAGCAAAAAGAAGTGAACTTAACTATCTGCTGGAGCTAAAGTCAAGTAAAAGTAAAAGCGGTGTAACTGAGTGAACTAACAGCAGAATTCTATTCGGAAAGTATTCCTTTCGGTTCACACAACATCCAGACTAGTGTAGATGTCTGTTCTTCGGAGTCCGTCTCTCGGTAATAGTAATAGTAGGTACATAACGTAGTAATAGTACACAGCTATTCTACATTAGATTTTCTCCGCGGCACAGTCTGATAATACCTTCACCAAATGCGGAGAATGGCTTATTTTATTTCCACATAAAAACTTATTCGCCAACTTTTTGTGCGAGTTGCTCACTTCATATTGCTTTTGGAAATCGGGAGCCAACCTCAAAATAACGATTCCTCAAGGCCTCCAGGCTAGGCTAACTACTTGCTGATGATGTAGTGTTAAAAGTATATGAGAATCCAATAAGCACTAAGCTCCTTTGAGTTGACTTGACTTTGACTTGCTTCACTTGACATCACTATATATACAACGACAACGTAAACGTAACTGCTACTTCTTCTATCTACTACTAACTAACCTTTCTTCAATAATAGTCCGTGCCTACTAGGCTACTTATAATAGTCGGCAATAATAATATACCCAGACTTGACTTAACGCTACGTACGTGCACTACTTATGTGCTTTACTTACTATTACGAGTGCCACTACTACTGCCATGCCTTACCACTTCATAGTCCTCTTCTCTTTCAAGTGGATTCCACCACTACACAACTATATTGTTTGTGGACCAGCACCAACAGACCCATTTCCGTCTCAACTACTATTACTGTCTTACCTTTCCTATTTACCTTTACTTCTATACGTACCTACGATGAGCACAAGTTGACTCAAAGTACTCATACAAGTACTTTTTAAATGTACATTGAAGAATACTTGTACATAAAATGCATTCATACTTACTCTTACTACTACAGATAGATTCACTCACGCTACTACTACACAATAATTACGTGACGAGGAAAAGGTAAATGAAACCAAGTCCAAAGAATATTACTTAGTACGTGCCAACTTATAGTACTACCCTTGAAATAACTATAATATAATATTATGTAATGCTGAGGTAGACACGCAGAGGAGAGCAATTTGCAAAGTAGTGAGTGTATGCAAGTAGTAGAAAGATGTTAAGAAAGTACATTAAAGTACTTTTTCTTTCTGTAATAGTTCTGTGAGGTCGTATGCCCGTCTTGTGATCGTAGTGTAATAGTAAAGTCTGTAATAACAATAGGAAAGGAGTGGGGAAGTGAAGTCTTGGCTTTTTGACACAACATAACACACCCGTATAGGGTAATTCGTATAATAAGAATAAAATATATCAATAAAAAGTGTGAGATTCGGATGAGTGCTTTAATCGTGTGTGTAGAGAGATACGTGTAGCTGGTGTGTAAGAGAGTGGCGATGAGTGAATGTGAATGGAATGGTTACCGACAGAGGAGAAGTCAGAGCAGCGACCTCAACTCACAAAAGTCAGTTACCTACTTAAAGGAGCAAGTGTAAGTGAGTAGTGTGTAGTATTAGTAGTAGTAGTAGACTACCCGGGTATTGTATAGGTATTATAGTGTATAAGTATATGATAGTTGTCAAGCGGGAGGGCTACTTATTTTAGCCAGAGAAATTCTTGAGAAGAAGAACCATTCGGTGAAGAGTAAAATTATAGAGCAAATGGGGTAATATGAGAATTTAGAAGCGGCTGAAATTACTTCGACCTTAGGAGTTTCAGTGTATAGTTATGACTGTCGGAATGGCACTTAAAGGTAGATACGGTTTCAAAAGATACGCAACCCTTCTTCTTGGCTGTGATAGTCATAGTTGATATTGATAGTGGAGCTGTAATGTAGCCGTTCCGTGGGTCATAATAAGAATAAGGCGAAAGTATGAGATGACTATGTTCTGTCCAAGTGGAGTGCTCTCTATAGAAAACGGCGGAGCTGGAGTGCTACGTTGTTAGTGTTACTGTTACATTAGGTACGTTGTTAGTGTTCCTTCGTCTATTGTGTATCCCAAGTATCCATTCCTGGCCTTCCTTCGCCATTGCATTGCATCTCTCGTCGACTTGACTGCTACTACTTACTGCCATAACATAACATAACAATTCTGGACCGTAGAATATAATGGGAGAAACAATGATGATGAATATAAATGCCAGTCTTTTTGATGTGTTCTCTTCTGAGCCAAGCAAGGCAAGGCAAAAGGATTCGAGCACAAGCAAGGCAACCAAACTAAACGAAGCCAGAAGAGCCAGGCCAAAGGAGAGCTGAGCAAACCGACAGCCTCCCTTACCCTACAATTTTGTCTAATGGTACAACCCAGCTCCAAGCTATATATAAAATATAATATAAATTTGTTGAGTAGGCGGAGGGTTTTATGTAATACGTTCGTATGTAACCTAACTAATATAATGTAATAGTCTATCTCCACACATACAAACAGGACGCACAGACTCGAAGAGTTAGTTTAGTTTATTTCATTTATATATAGGATATTATTATATATTATTATATATAGCTAGGCACTGAAATATAATATTAGGAGACAATCTCAGCTTCACTCGGATATAGATTATATGCCCTTTTCCCTTTGACGACTACCACACGTAGTACCTACTTATAACTTATTATATTACTAATATACTAATACTCTTATTTTATAAATATAAGTTTCACATGCAGAGAATGAGCAGAGAATGAAGAGAGCGATCGTGAGTGAGCGCTCTGTTCATAATGTACACAAAACACAGATAGATAGAAACAGGAGAAGCTTTTGCTTTTAGTTTAGTTTAGTTTAGCATTCGGCCCCCCTCCACCACCTCCATTGCTCCAGGAATAAAATTTTATTCCCCATATCCTCTTGTAAATTATGTACATTTTGCGACCTCATATGTGTACGTGAATGTGGATCTATGTATATGTGTATCTTTTGCACACATGGGTCTCTTCCTATCCTTGCGTTACGTAACCTAACTAACTCTCGCCTTCACCAACCAACTAAACTAACTCCGTGTAATGCAAACGGAGCCAAAGCCAAGTCATCAACTATGTATGCAGACACATCTCACATTTATATATGTATAAATATTTTATATTATACATGGTCTCTACGACCATTGCATTCTATTGTAACACCCTATGTACTCTATTATTATTTACACATATATATAGGCACTTTACTCCTCTCTCTCTCTTTGTCTATACGAACAAAGTTGATCTCCTCCGTAAAATTCTACTGACTAATGCTCCATCCGTACCAAACGTGTTTAAGCCAAAGGAAAGAAGAAAAAAAGAAATTCGTGTGTTTACTCTACTAGTACATATGTACAGAGCGCATTTGTTATTATTGTTACATACAGTACCTATTTACTACTATGTTTATCTTATGCATATATAGAACTTTAAATAGATATTAAATACGCATATATTGGTAATATTATGCTCGTTACTTAAGCCTGGATGTAATTCCATGAAGGAAAGGTAATAAGTAAAAGTACATATAAATCCACTCTATGCACTAAGCACTGCACCTTATGGTATGCCACACTATGTACGCAGTCATTCATTTTGTGAACACATAACTATTAAGAGGAAATTACCAAAGGGAAAGATGAGTTAAAATTTATACGAACTTGCTGCTCAATATAAATATACGCATATGTAAATATACATGCAGTCAGAGTAGGCAGACAGACGGATACACAACACACCACAAAGTTGGCAGAACAGAAAACATCCCTAAAATACCTCGGAAAGATTTCCTTCCTGTACTCTGCCTACTTTTATGGAACATACATACACACACTTAAGTAAGGAATGGACTAACTTGAGCAGAGTGCGATGTGTCTTCATATATATTATTATGTAGTTACGTAAAGTAAATATATTATAGCTTTGACTTTATCATATAAAATATTTTATGTTCTCATTTCGACTGCCTGACTCATTCGATTTGAACAGAAAGCTGTAAGAAATGTGCGTAGGTACTTTGGAATTGCAATCTCAAATCCGAGACAGCAATAGATACCAACATACAGTTGAGCAGGAGACACATTAAAACCCTGAGCAAATGTACCTATACACTTTTATTATATTGCATTTTTACATCGTGGATGGCCATGGAATGAATCCCTCTTTTAATGTGCATCATACAACATCGAAATAGTTGTAAATTATTTATTCCCCTTTCGACAGAGATTCTAAATAGATTTATATTTATACTTCGCTCTTGCGCACTCAACTTCCGAAACGTCATTTTACATGTAATTTCTCATGCACACTAAAGGAAATAAAAAGGAAACACATTGAATATGTAAACACGTACTTACTTCAAATGTATTTTTATTCCTTACGTACTGATTACTTTACTACTGCAAACAGAATTCTCTTTCTCGAATGTTTACGGATTTCATTACTAATACTCTACAGATACACACACTACAGTCATTTATTAAGAAAATACAAACTCGTCTTTCATAAGTCATCTATGCCTACGCATTTCTGCTATATACCAATTCATTTTATACTTTATCATCCTATATAATTACAATATTATTATGTTTCGGGTTTAGTGTTTGCCTAAGGAGATATGTACTCTTTGAACAAGATAAAAGCGGACCAGATGTAATTCCTCACAAATTATTACTCCGACATCCTTTTGTTGATTTTCGAGTAAATTACACGAAAATACCTAGCTAACCACTTAAATGAAAGTATATTTAATGCATAGGTACGCAGGAACCTCACCAAACTGATTCACCAACCAAAGAAAAATGTTGAACCTGTACAACAAGCTAATTAGTTTCTACTCAGAATTTCGTTTCGTTAATTTCCTGTATTTATAAATCCAAGGCCGATCTTTGGTGCCTGCCACGGACCTCAAAGAACCTGATATCCAACAAAACAAAAAATGAAAAACCTTAATGAGAAACACTTTAACAATGTAACTTCAGGCATATGAGTATGTAACTGCTTGGAACATGAGTCCTTCCTAAGGTTGTACAATAATGTACCTGAGTTAATCCTAGTATGTCTCTAATTGTATCTCCACATCTTTCTAAGAGCATCAAAAAGATATGAAAAAGTAAGGAGCATTCACAAGGATAAATAAGGAAATAGTAATGGTCGAGACGCAAATGAATTCCTTTGCAGATTGCATAGGCTTTATCTGAATTACATATGAAACTATAAAGTTATATGTGATATTTAATTATTTCTATTTGTAAGTTAGATTTTCCTCAATGTAAATATGACTAGGAGCTGAAAATCCTGATCACATATAAATAACTTGCAAGACTTGAACTTGACTGCATTTGCAAACTACGTGCTATTAAGATCTGCAAACCAAATAACCTGGCAGTAAACAAATATTTAAGTTACAGCAGATTATATTATCTCACAAAATATTATTTCTGATTATTTTTGGCGTGGAAGGAATAACTCAACATTTGATTAAACGATAGATAAAACTACGAATATGGTGGGAAACAACCTTCAAAAGTATCAAGTTACCCTGCATGCCCTATTCCAGTTTCAAATCCTAATCACGTTTACCACCTACAATTTACTGTCCCCAGATTTTCTCAAAAATTCTTCCGCCCCAATATAGTTTCATTAAAAAACTGTTTAATTGGCCATTATTTTCACTCTCTTATGGCAGAGCCATAATCCTTGAGGTCGAAAATCTGAGTGAGATCAGGATTGAAAATGTAAAATAAGGTAGAGATTAGAAGTAAATGGAAAGATATTTTCTTGTCTAGAGAGAAAGTCAGGATGGGTAAAAAAGCGTGGAATAAAGTGTGTTGGTTAGGTATTGAGATAAAAGGCACACATGTGTGTAGATGAACGACCTTAGTAGCGTATTCTCCGTAGATAGCATACTACTACTACTATTGACCAGCGTGTGTGATGAAAAAGAAGGAAAATGTTTTATCTCTGGAGTGTATCTGCCTGAGCGCGTAGAATCTCTTTGTAGTAAATATAGTGGAAATAGCAAAGCAAAGTTAGTCAAAGAGTTGCTGGGTTTTCTTGTATGGTTGTATTTTAGTTTGGAGAGTGGAGTATATTGAGTTGTGCAGTTTGATGGTGTGGTATGGTGGTTTGGCCTGGTTTGGTTAGATTTTCTCAGTGCTGTACCCATAATAGATGTCTGGTGAAAATAGGAGGTAAAGGAAGGAAAAGTAGCCGAAATAGAGTGGCGGGATAGGAAGATAAGTATCTGGAGTATAAAGGAATAGACGTCGACATGGTTTTTGGTGTTGGTAGTAGTGAATGTGTGGTGGAAAGAAAGTCAAGTTCAAGTTTTAGTTGAAAGAGTTGATATGGAGCTGGGAAAGGAAGACTCTGCTCTGTCTGGTTGGCTCTTTCCTTCCTTCTAGCAATTCAAGTCAAAGTATGCCAAGCCATGCCATGCCAAGTCAAAGTCAACTCGTTCTCGTGTTCTCCAAGTCGTAAGATACCAGGAGCAGAGCAGCTTCAGTGGCTTTGGCTTCTGTTCTCTTGAATGAGAAGGAAAAGGATGGCACATACATACATACATACTTACATTCTACACAAAACTGAACTACAACTGCAACACAATGTCGACTGTGACTCAACTCGAGAGTGAAGTGCATTCAAGTGCATGCACCAGTGCACCACGCTTACGCTTTTACGCTACTACGTTACGTTACGTAACTTACCGATCTTCTCCTTTACCTTTGCCTCCATCCTCTAAAACTATTCTTGACTGCCAACATACATTCATTCAACTATTTACCTATGTACTACACCTACCTATCATACACACACACAAACCACCGTAACAACATCATGCAAAAACCATATCGTATTTATACACAAATCAGATTTACTTTACCTTGCTCTTAGATGAAAATGGAACGGAAGTTTCCTTCAATTTCTTTCCAACTCCACGGAAATGCAATTCAAAATGCAAGCTAACTTAGATACACCTGCTTCGCATCAAATCAAAACCTCTCCACAAACAGTCTCAAGCACCTTTTGGTGCACTAATGTTGTTTATGTGTAAGTGAAAAGATTTCAATTCTGCTCAAAGGCAAACAATTCCCCGAAACGGCACAAAGTGTCTCTTCTCAAGATTCTAAAATGTAGCCACCTGATGCGATTTCATACAGCATCAGCAGAAAACGTTATTGGAAAACGGTGATATTTTTATAACTTTGGTATAAATAGTCAATAGATTTGTGTTTTTAAGTGTTCTTTGAACCTATATGTTTTTATTCTCGGTAATATATCAGTATGAGTGTACTCCACAATAAATAAGGAAGAATCGTCACATATTAAACGTGTATGGTATATACCTATATATAGTAGGTTTATTTACGTTGAGATTAAAAGGCGCAGTTAGATAGAGTTGAGGAAGATACCTGTGTGTATGCTCACGTCAGTAGAAGAGCCAGTTGTGAACTGACTGAACTTTACTTCAGTTCAGGTTATTGTGTGTGAGTTCGTTAGTAAGCAGAGTGGTGGAGAGACATCGGAAGAAGAGGAGTGTGGTGTAGTCGTCGTGTAGTAGTAGTAGTAGTAGTTTGGAGTAGAGTCACTCTCACTCCCAACCTCCTCTGTGTTTGCGTTGGATTCAATTGAGCGAGTGCCCGGAGCGTACTGAACTGACGGAGTCGACTTTCCTTCACTTCTCCAATGCAGTTCAGCTCTTTTGTCGTGTGACTCTGTGAAGTGATATAACACACACACAGAACACAACAACGCACATCAGACACAATTCAATGCAATATGCAATGCTGCAACACAAATCCAAGGCAAAAGGTGGAAAGAGTTCTTTACGTTATGTCAAACAGTTCTTCTTTCTGCAACTTGTATGTAGTGATGTGACACAACTAAAGGAGCATTAGTAAATAGTAGCAGTAGTGGATTCAGTGAGCCGAATCAAGTCTGTCAGAATGAATCCTAAATATATTCAGACTACCTTTTCTCACATAATCTGATATGTACTTGTTGTTAATGTGTTCGGGGTGTACTATGCTTATAAATATATTCCGCTACACGCGAGATGACAGAAGTTAACGGAGAGAGACGAACGAGACTTACAGACGCTCCCTCATTCACCGCACATCGACTAGACTTCTTAATAGACAGTGCAATGTGCACATACGACTTCCTCTGTTGTGTGCAAATAATAGTACGTGTTCTGGGCTGAAATGTGCGAGCCTATGCTTATATACTTCCTCCCCAATTGCAAATTGCAACTGTTACCAAAATAGTAGCTGCTATACGATTTGTTTTGGTTTCAATCCCTATAGGATCTCTCTAACATCTTTCTTCTAAGTGGGAATACTTTCCACTATTTTCAACTTTACCTACTATTCGCATTATGTGAGTATCTTTGTAGTGATAAGTTGTAGGAGTACTACTAAGAACAGTTAAAGGGTTGAGTTAGGTTAATAGTTACAGGAGCTAGACTGGTACAAGTTGAGTCTTTAGTTTAGGCGGTGAACATCTCACACCGAGAGTGGCAACACGAGTAAGCGCTTCTGTAGAAATGCCCGCTTACATATACACTACTCCCAGTCCCATACGTGCCATAGCCATGTTCAGACAACCTTTTTCCTAACTATCAACCTAATGTTCTAAGCCAAAGCGGAGCTAACCGAGAAAACCAACGCAACCGAACCTAAAGCAAACCGTGAACACCATATTATAGATATACTTATATTTTACATGTTATTATAGCAATCTATCTACTTATATCTCTTCCCTTTTAAAGCTTCCCTTTATACATCCTCCTCATTACACAGCTCTATGCAATGGAAATCGAATCTGCGTGTGATGCACACTCACGATTGCATTGCACGGCCATATCCTACAAGGAAAACACATACACCTCTTCTCCAAAAGATTAGTCACCTTTTGACAACAAATTTTTTACTTGTTAGTTCTTCGCATTTGGACGAATACATCAAGATGGTGATAACATAAACATTTCCTCTATTGTATCTACTATACCACCATTGATGAGTTATCGATTGCCAGAATTAATTTAGATAAGTGATGCAACTAAAAGGTCAATTTTTTTTCATAAATAAAATATAGTCATAGTACTCAAATAATATGCACCATGGATGCAATTAGAGATAGAATAAAGGCAGAAAATTTAAACATCCACTTAAACCAAGAGTAAGGGTGAGTGTCTGTCAGAGAAGTGCGAGATCGTGTAGTGCTGGCTTTCAGTTCAGTTCGTTCAGTTACATTAGAGCACACTTTACGGCACGTTCAGATATTCTAACTTCCAGTAACCAAGCTGTGCCTATGCCCTGCTCTGAAAATATGTAATTGAAATTACAACTCACAACAAAAACTTGACATCATTTCAGAAAATGTTCAATATTGAATATTATGGAATATTTTTGACCAAAAAATGACTAATATCCTATATTTTTCGTTAAGTTGTACGTGGTACCCAGTATCAACTTAAAAGTTGCATGTCACAGGAGTAATTAAGACACTGTCACTCTGTAGTACTATATGGCAATATTTGATTTTATGTTTCATACATCCAGTGGCTCAATGTTTCATTTGATCCTGTAAAATCTCACGAAGAAGCATACAAGGGAAGCTGTCTCTCGCTTGTTACCACACGAATGAATAACACTTGTCGCTATCTGCTGGATGAAACGGCTTCACACAAGACAGATTTGGTTGCAATGAATTGCAAATGCCAATGGTAATTGGTAGTGTATTCAGATCAATGGAGTACCACATAGCTCATTCGATTTTTACAAGCAGATCAACTCTTCTGTTCACGGTATAGTCATTTTATTCTTTTGTACCACAACTGTTATCTTTCAATCTACCAAATATGAATACTAATGAACGAAAAAAAGTTTTATATTTTAAAAATGATTGGAAAGCAGTAAGAATCTGTTGGTACAAGTAAGATATTCGAGGTAGGTTGCTTGTAATAAAAAACTCGTACAAATTATAGATACTATATCTGCATTAGGCATAGTCATAAATTCCTTATGATGCTATACTTTATCCTATTGAATTTCTTCTGTTCTTATTTTTTTGTAGATATAATATATATCTATGCCCAAAGCTCTCAATTAGTAAGCAGTACTTTTAATATCACAAAATGCATGCATCACAGAATTTGACTACAATTAAACATAGTCCATCTAAGCTGTATTCATTCCTGCGCACAGTTTTCAGCCACAAATGTCACATCGAAATTTTTGTTACACATTAGGTTTAAAACTCTCAGCTTCACTTAGAAACAGTGTGAGAGTTGTATAATAAATTTATCGAAAACAAAAGTGTAAAGATTTTTTGTGTACATAAAAGCTGAAAATGTGCATCCGCCCGTATTTAGTACGCAGACCGCAACCAACCAAAAATAGAATATACCTACCTAAAATATTTTCCCTAGATTTTATCCCCAGCATTCCTATGATTCACACTCGTATATCTCTATAATACGAATTCTCTGCGCCTGGTACTTGGGGCTATGCTCATTTTCTCTGCCTTCGTTTGCTCTGCTTTGACTATCAGAATTTTACCCCCGCCGTTGTCGGCTTTTTTATATTACACACTAAAAATAATAATAATACTACAGAATGCAGATACTTACATAAGGCATGGTACAGATGAAGAGATAAAGTACATTATAAGTTCTTCAGTACGCCTATTCAACACGACAGTACATATATAGCCATATAGCCACTTCCAAGTGGTCGTGGTATCATCAGGCACATATATATTTTATCTTCACGGTAATTACATAATGTAGACAAATTAATGATAGAAGAAAAGACCCACAGTATGAATACCATTGTCCTTATTTCTATCTATTGCTGCGTGCCTCTCCATATTGTGGTAGAATATTCGTGAAGGCGTTGTTACAAAAAATCCGACTGAGATGAGATGAATACAAGAGTGATTATCTGTGGCTTAAAACGATTATGGTTCATGCATACTATGTACATAGTAAACTATATAAAAAGGCTTGAACACTGAACCTAGTACATCTTATATTGCTACAAATAATATATACTATTTATTCATTCTTATTATTACTATTAATTTCTACATTTACATGTATACACAATGTATTATTGAAAGAAAGACTATAGGCCTTTATAGCAGATTAAAGTACCCCAAGTTGTCAACTAAGACACTGGGTATATTTTTTTGGTGGTACATCGATAGACTGTTAAGTGTCCAGAGTCCAGATACATTACGATATTTCTAGTCATAGCTATATTATACCTTTACACTAGGCCATGACCATATCAATATTATAATATGTCAAAATTACCAAGGTAGATTACTATTAGGTTTGTAATTGATTTTAGTCTAATTTTTGTGACAGTAATATATTAATAAATGCATGACTGGGCTTCAATGTCTTTAGATGCTGAAATGTATCTCAATTAAGGATTGCATATACTGATTACTTGTTTACTGATGATGTTGAATACTGATGCTAAGCTGAGGCTTACAAAGCTAAAGAGCAAGCACACAATAAAGCAATAGAAAAACAGAAACTGCACAGTGGAGTGGGAAGTTTGAGAATCTTGCCAATCTGTTTTAATAACAGTAGCACATGTTTTGGAGTCCACTACAAAGTTTGAGACCGCCGTCGAAAAACTGACAACTGATCACATTGTTTCTTCCAATTTCATCTTTCATCTATACAGGTAAGTTTTGTGGTTTTAGTTTTGTGCTCTAATATTCTTATCTAAGTACAAGTGAGTGTTGACCTTGACGCTATAAATCTATATAATTATGTCACATGTATTAAAATGGAGTAATTAAAATGTAGTAAATTATACTTTAGAAAACAAGAAATGCGTACCATACGATGCACTACAACACATTAATTTGACTGAAAGGATATAATATGTATAATAGTTCAATAGTTGAAGGTAGTGTCGTAAAAATCAGAGAATGTTACCACTAACTAACCGGTTCGAAGTTCGAACCTTATAACATAATAACGAAGAATATACAAATAAATTCATGTGCGTGCACACAACAGACATTTGGCTGTGTATAAGTTGTACATGACAATTTAGTTGCAGTTTAGTATAACGACTAATAACGGGTAAAGTCCAAATCTAGCTAAACCTTTTCTTTCCTATTGTTCCTTGCAACCCTTTACAAACCTAATTATACTAATCCCTGCATTGTTCGAGCGGCTTAGCCAGGTAGCAGGTAAAAGGAAAGAGAAGCCCAACACAACATTGTTGCCACGAAATCGTGTGCTTTACTAGGTTGTTACATTATTGTCAATAGTCAATACACATTGCGGTAAGGAGCGGTAGTATATATTACAGTTTTAAAGTTATTAAATGTACTACATGTACTACTGGTGTAGTAGTTCTAACAAGCAAATAATGTTTTAGTTTATATTATTATTATGGTAATCAACCAGTCAAAGTTCCCTATTAATTAAATTATAATACCTATATACATAAATTAAATAAAAATTTTCAACTACATAATTTTTTAATCATTTACAATAAAATTACTGCGTAAAAATTAAAGCACTTACATTTTTCATTAAAAGTACTACAATACTACTCAATACTACAGAACTGCAAAAACTAACATTATAAAACTACGTCACTACAAAACGACATTTTGCCAAAAACACTTGACTGCTTTTGACATAAAATATATTCTAGATAATATCTACATTTTTTTCCCTGGAGCTAGTCGTATAATTTTTACCATATAATTTTCTAAAGAGATATTACCAACAGCTAGTTCACTTTTTAATAAATTAATGCTAATATCCCTGGAGATAGATTTCTTGTTTATTTGTAGATGTAAATTGTCATCTATTGCCTGTGCAATCTTTACCGCAGTATAAACTTGATCTTGTTTCAATGTATGTATTAACAACCATACACTTGGGTGTGCACGTTGTATCATTCGTCCTAGTTGAGAATGCCATCCTTCAAGTGCATTTGTAGTTCTATGTGAATCAGTATAATAATGGTTCCACATAGATCTGGCAAAAAATGTTAAGAAGTAATAATTTTTGCAATATACATACAACAAATGCACTTTACTATAACACAGTAATGTTAGGAAGCAATGTAATTACCTTTTAAACCTTGCGTTAGATTCGTCTAAATACGTTTCTACAATGTAATCTTGCATATTTGTACATTGCAATATATCAGGAGCTTCAGATGCGATAAAAAGCCATGCTTCATCCAAAAAATAGAGTGGGACAAGGGGTAAAGCCAATATTAATCGTACCCACTGTTTCACTTCACTATTTTCTTTATAACGATTTGCCAGGCCTAACTCTTGCGCTTTTCTCCAAATTGATTGGCAAAAATGGAAATAGCAACCCTTTATAGCTGAAAATGGAAAGACACGTTGAATTGCCGTAATTGCTGCAATTTCAAAGTCCAACTGAAAATTTGGCGGTTTAAATATACAATTCTGACGATTTGCTAAAGTCGATATTGCATGTAGCACCCGCACATATGTATCCGCTTTCAAATTGGGCAATAGGCAATATACCAAAGGAAATATCTGAAAAATAAGCATTAATTTATTTTCTTTAGTGCTCTAAACATTTAAAAAGTAGTAATATTTTCTATTCTCAATTACTTGTTTACCTTATTATTTACAATACCATGTAGTGTATACAGTTGCTTAAATAATTTAGGAACAACGCGGAAAGTTCCATCCATCAAAACAGTAACTGATTTACAGAGTAGCAATATATTTTGGCATGTTGTAAATATCTGCATGTATGTCAAACAATTAACTCTAAAAGTAAAAAGGTGCAGTATTTAACGTTACCAAAATTCTTGCGCCATTTATTTGCTCATCCCAATGCAGAAACTGTTCATTGTCCACTGTTGTAGTCCATTTTCCACTGAGAGTTAGTACACCTGTATCTTTTGGTATTTTTGGCAAAACTGAGCTGCGGTATTCATATAAAGTTGAACGTAACGTATAAAATTGTGGCATCAAAGTTCTATATTGTGGTTCCACTTTCGAGAGTTCATCTCTGTAAATAAATATTTAACTTTACGCTAATAACTTTAATTACGACGTACCAAGTATCAGTGTGAATCTTTATTTAAGTTCAATTACCTGTAAATGTCTAATAACTGCAAATGCGGGTTTTGTTTTAATCTTTCTCTCAATTTATTTTTAAATTCTAAAATCTTAATATTATCTAATTCTATCGGATGAACATGGAAATTATCTCGGCAATGCATCGGTATTCCACCTTTATAGGTAACAGATACTGGACAGCCTCTAATGCATGTCCAATATGAGGTACTCTTGTACATTGTTCGTTTTCTATACAGAAAATTATTGTACACCAGTAAAAGTCCAATTTTGTCACCAAATATAAATTTATGATTTCCAGTACTATCCATTTTAGACTCAAAATTGATCAAACACTTGATTTAGCACTATGGGCAGGAAAATGACGGTTGGTTTAACTTTCAAATAGACAAGCCCAAGTCGAAGACTTTCTATATTTGCATGTTTCCTTCATTTTAATTAACTATTATTACATGCAAATATTTTGCTTGTTCCTTATGCTTTGCATTGGCATCATCATGTAAATATCCAAATGTAGTACTTGTAGCAATATATTTTAGTGTTTTAAAGCCAATATCATACTGGACAGTCTCTAATACATGTCCAATATGAGATACTCTTGTACTTTTTCCAATCTGTCACTTTAATAGCCAGCATTATTCCCTATGCTTTGCATACGCATCGTCATGAATGGGGCAATATGCGTTATGTTCTAAGACCAATACCATATAAATATATGGATTGTGTACGTATGCGTATAACACGCATGCAGGAACTTAAGGTGGAACACGTCTACTAAGCACTTAAGATTAAGATACAATGCATCAATACTACACCAAGCACAGCAACAAATAATGTCCACCATCAGGTACACTAACATTGACAACACTGTGTTTGGGATATTGGAGGATGGTGAGGAGTCTCGCCGAGTTAGGTTATTTTGATCCTAAAAACCCTAAAATCGGTAGCTAATACCTTTTCCCTTCTTAGCGGTTACTGTATGGCATCTAATAACGAGTATAACTTTCTAAAGTTGAGCTGACATGTAAGTTAGGTTTGAAAATAGTGTAAGCAAATTAGCAAAACAACAAAACCTCCAAAGTTACGTAATACTAAAATAGTAACACAAGTATTTCGGTTTCGGTAAGGTATTGTAGCGTATTTTGTCATAAGATTCAAGCATTTGTTAGTTCCTTCCTTGATCCTTGACTGTTACATAATTATATTTATCTTAGCGTTTTTGCTCTCGATCGTCTTCATCCGTCCGGCATCCGATGTTAGCATAATGTTCTCTTGCAAGTTCTTTCTACAGCATACAGTTTTTTTGTTTTATATTAGGAACAACTTCTGATCTGTTCTTGTGCAATACAAATGGTGAATGGCAGACGTGATGCTATGCTACCTATACTGCTACTAATATTGAAGTGAACACAAAGAAAATTAAGATAAGGAGGCTACTTCTATCTTCAGAACTTTAGTTTCCCAAGTAAGTTTTAAGTTACATCTTATGTATCTAATATTATCACAAGAAAATTACAACCAAACCAACATAAGAAATTAAAGAGTAAAAAAGAAAGAACTATTATTACATATGCAAAGACACAAGTTCGTTTCGGAGTATACAGCTAAAGCTAACACGGAAGGTTTGACTATGAAGTGAGACGTTAAAATAAGACCTCTGCTGCCTTTGAATGGAAACGGATGTGTAAAATAAACTGCATCGAAAGAAACTTTTTGTACATCTCTATCCCACTCAGCATTCAGAAATATTTTTTGGAACGCAACCGAATAGAGGCAAATAAAAAGTCAGTCAAGACTACCCTATAAGAAAGTGAAAATGAAGAGAGGAGCTAGGGCAGCTACTGTAACTGCAGTTGCCACCGTCAAAGCCAAAAGCAGAACAACCCGGACCAGGGACTCTAAAAAAGTGACTAATTCTAATGCTAATAATGCAGCTGCCACTTCCAGTTCCAGTAGCTCAATTACACCCTATTTTAAGAATAAGCAGCTTACCAGAGAATTCTACGACAAGGACAGCCTGGAATTGAGCCAAGAACTGCTCGGTAAAGTTTTAGTGAGAAAACTACCTCACGGGGAAGTTATTAGAGGCACAATCGTTGAAACCGAAGCCTACCCTGGAACGAATGCTGACCAAGCCTCCGCTTCTTACAAGGGAAAAATAACTGAAAAAAATAGGGCGATGTTTATGGATCCTGGAACAGCTTATGTTTATTTTACCTATGGAATGTATCACTGTTTCAATATTTCTTCCCGAGGTTTGTAAAATCAAAATACGCATTTTGCATATGTTATTTAGATTAGCAACATGGACGCCTTATTATGTAACTCGATGCATGCCATCATATATCTGAATTCCTTATGTCTTATATTAAAGGTGAAGGCTCCGCTTGTTTAATACGCGCTATAGAACCTCTGGAAGATTACGAAACAATGCACAGTTTTCGTCAGAAATCTAGGAAGAAAAAGTCAGAGGCTCCATTACCTGAAGTAGTGCCTCCTCCACCAAAGAGGGGTCGAAAGAAAGCTAAGGAGGATGAAGAAGTAGCCCCCTTATCGAATACGAACAAAGATGACTCAGTACAAAAAAGATTCAAAATGTACGAGCTAACAAATGGGCCTGGAAAGTTATGTATGGCATTTGATATTCGCCGTGACAATTGTGATAAAATGGATTTAGCTACAAGTGAAGAAATGTGGTTAGAAGAAAGTGATGACCCCCGATATAATCAAAAAGGAGGATTTGAAATTGAAGCTTCTAAAAGAGTCGGTATTGATTCCGCACCCCCGATAGCTAGGGACAAGTTATGGAGATATTATGTTAAAAATAATATTTTTGTTAGCACAGCTAAACCGTCTCAAATTATGAAAGCTTTAAAGGCATTAGAGAGTGAATGATTTAAGTGGATTTCATTGGCAGTTTTTGAAAACAGGTTAATTGCTAATTACTGTAGTAAAAAGAGGTATTATAATTTATTAAAAAAATACCATATCTTCTTTCAACACCTATTCAATCTCGGAATTGCGAATCCAATTAAATGTATTTATGAACTATGGTCAAAGAGTTACATGTACATTATACTATGTAGTAGTAATACAATTCGTATATACTGAGAATTTAAAAATCTTAATGTTCAACTTTAGTACTTAGTACTTTTTTGTTAGGAAAAATAGTTTTAATTTGAGCATAAAACGTATTATAATTACATTTATATTTTATTATTTGATATTGTAGTGTAAATCTGAAAGTGCTATTGTAATTTTGTAACATGTTGAATTTTTCTTGAAAATAAAATTTGTTTTAACATTTAATATGATAAATGATTTTTTTCTTTCTAAGAGATGCAGTTTAAGAGTTCTTTGGCTTTGCTTTCATCCAAAATAGACACACTCATTACTTCATATCTCTCATCTCAAAAATCATAGAAAAATTTTCCAACAATACGGAACTGTTATCAAGAGAAAGTTCAAATGGGAGTCACACTATATATTTGGTACCTACTTTATACTTTGGTATATTTGGTAAATTGGCCACATCAAGTTCCACTCTGCAATAAGATATGTCAGTTTAGGGAAAAGGTTTGGTTCGACGATGAAAGTCATTTAATAACATTCACCTCAAGTGAAAGCTCTGCTTAACATTTACGCGTCAAAAGAGAAATGTCATTTACGGAGTGAAAGTTGTTATACATATTCCATATTAGTATAATTCTGTCACCTGTAAAACTATAATAGTTTCGATCATATTTGTCTGTTAGTAAAATGAAATGGAATTGACTATTATTAAATCTTATTTTATTTTATATAGGTGTATCAAAAAAGGCAGGATCGGGACTTCTGGAATTCATTTAAGAATCAGAAAGATAAAGATAATACAAAAACGGATGTTGAAATGAAAAGGTCGGCCAGGATTCGACAGAAAGACAGTACTGAAATCCCCCCAAATCCGGCAGCTGTGGAAGTTCAATTAAAGAAACTACAGCCCAAGAAAGAGGGAGCTGATTTCGACACAACTATAAAAATTAATAATTCAGACTGCCCTGAGTCAGGTTCCAGTACTACCTCTCCATACTTCAACAATAAACGCCTTTCCAAAGACTTCTACCACCAAGAATGTATTGAACTAAGTCAAAATCTGCTCGGTAAAGTAATAGCGCGAAGGCTTCCTCATGGAGAAGTTTTGCGTGGCACAATCGTCGAGACTGAAGCCTACCCTGGAACTAACATAGACCCTGCGTCGCATTCTTATAGGGGTAAAATAACTGAAAGAAATAAGGCCATGTTTATGACTCCAGGAACTTCTTATGTATATATCATACATGGAATATATAATTGTTTCAATATTTCAGCTGAAGGTAATTAATAATAAAGTTAATGGATGACACTAATGTTAATAGATATTTAAGATGCAGCTAGTATCTGTTTGTAATGATTTATGATGATATCCAACATGAAATATGATTTAATGTAATATAGGCGAAGGCTCGGTGTGTCTCATTCGCGGTGTGGAACCCCTAGAAGATTATGAAACAATGCACAATTTTCGACAAGGACACAAAAAGAAAAATATTGATCTTCCTGGTTGCGACACCAGTGCAGCCCCTGAGAAAATGTTAAAACTTACACATGAACAATCCGAAGCTCCTTTAAATCGAGTAAAAAAATTTAAAACATATGAGCTAGCTAAAGGACCAGGAAAACTATGCATCGCTTTTAATATTCACCGTGATAGTTGTGATACATTGGATCTGTCAACAAGTGACGAATTATGGTTGGAACACAGTGAAGAGCCTCGATACAATCAGAGAGATTCGTTCGAAATTGAGGTTTCTAAAAGGGTCGGCATTGAGTCAACCCCAGTAGAAGCCAGAGAAAAATTGTGGAGATTTTTTATAAAAAATAACCTTTGTGTTAGTACGGCAAAACCTTCATTAATTAAAAAGGCTTTGTTAAATGTTTAAATTTTTATAAACTATTTTATAAACTACTATAAACTATGTACATTTTAGTGATTGAATTTCTTGGCTGTTTTGTGCATAGGAAATGGTTAGAGGTAGAGAGACCTCTACATAGCTCTATATACAATATTTTTATGTATAGGAATATAAAAGTAGCTATCAGAATAAAAGTATATTTTTGGTAATTTGGTAAATGATATTTTTACTGACTTTTATTAATATGTGATTGGTGTACAGTGCAGTAGTGTCAACTTTCAACTACTATTATTATAAGTGCCAATAATCTTACTTTTATTTCTGGTATGTTTTTGTTGGTAGAAATAAAAATTATAGTACACAAAGTATTACACGTCTCAAAATAGTAGCTCAATGTAAATTGATCCTTTGTTGGGCCAGATCACTTGACTGGAAAAATTATTATTTCCCATTTTCCCAATTCCCATGTATTAATAGAAAAATCACCTCTTATATTACCCGAGCTTGTTAAACCTTACTACATAATAATCCACAGAAATAGCGCGTAAACTAAACCAGTTCGCATAGTCTGTGCAAAGTCTTCATCTACATCTCTACACATCGGTCCTCGCTTCGTATAATATAGTAGTAACAGTAAGGTAAAAAGCGGAATATTTCATCCAGTTATAGGTAAATTACAATGTATAGAAAAGTCAACTTACTTGGGAAGATAGGTCAACGATTATTCGATCAGAATCAAAAAGCGTTATTTTCGTCAACGATATTTGGCTTTCGAACAACGGAAACTAATCCTGTAAGCTTGTCGTTTCTCTCAATTTAATACTTTTGTACTTTCAGGTTAGGTAGTTCATGTTTTTGTTAAGATTGGTTAAGGTATTTGGCATGGACATGGTGGGATTGGAAATTCAAATGGAAAGTAGATTAATGAATGCATTATTATATTTATTGGGGGTGGAATTGGTAATTGGCTTGATCATATGCTAAACGCGTAAAATTCGACCTTGCATTTCATTACGGTATTGATTGTTGCAATTTTATATTTATAACATAATAATAACAAAAACACTTAAAAGTTATTGTTAATTGTTTGTTTAAAAGTATTAGGACTATATTATTATATTATTTTTGAATACTCAATAATATTAGTTTGTATCGTACGCTATTTTGGTTTTTGATGACGTTATCCATGATAATTGCGTAAAAGCATATTATTTATCACTGACGGTGAAAATAGAACTGGTATTGTTTGATTGGTGTACTTTAATTTATAGTACATGAAATTTTATATACATACTACAAGCGCAAATGTTAATGGAACTGAAACTTTGGAAGCCCTTGTAATATTTGTATCAGCAATTATTTTATTTTAAACCTTTATAGGCGAACCTAGATGCTTCTCACAAAGGACGATTTTACAATGTTGACGAAGAGCTGTACAAATATCTGCCTGGGACTGGCGGAATTACCCCTGAATTTGATGCTCAATGTAAATTATTCGGGGAAAACTGTTTCCTGGTGCGTCAGCCATTCTTGGACCTTTCAAACTGTATAAAATCATACGACTCAAAACTACCGACTATGAGATATGTTTTGTGTAAGTAGAATTGACCAACATCCATACCTATCTTAAATTCTAACTACTATATTATAAGAAAAAAATCATACAAAAGAATGCTATAAAAATGTGCTTTACAATGGTATGCTATTAACATATTGTCATATATTATGTATAATCTGTATTGATTTATTTTATTAACTTTTCTTTTAGCCCATTAATAAATTATTTAGCTAATTAGCTTAATGCAAAGTACATTTACATTACTAACTTTAGATATTATGCGCACAGGGTAAGGGTAGCTAAGCTATTATCTTTACAGATGTTTAATATTTTATGTTTTATAAAATATAATATAAAAGCTTTAATAGTTATTTTGCTTATTTGCTGCTACTTCGTTTTATACTATATAAAAATCCATGTTGAACAATACCTGTATTTGATTTTTTGTAGACGGAATTCCAGGATCTGGAAAAACGATGACTATGGCTTGTATGGTACATTTCGGTTATTCCTTGGACTACATCCTGTATCATTTTCCTTGGGGTGAGATTTTTGATGACTTTGTTTTAAACTACTACGATAAATAGACACATTTAAAACTTATTATATTTAACTATATTCTATATTATTATATTCTCTATTTACAGTACAATTGTGGACAAAGTGGACGAAGGAATACGTACCTAGTACCACTCGAGAAGGATATTATGATCATACAACTAATGCTGCTTCTTGGCTTACCCACTTTCGATCTTTAAATGGACGTATTTTGTCTAAACTTGATGTAATCAATCATTTCATGACGCAATGCCAACAGCCACTTTTATATTCATAATTGATGATAATGATCATGTTGAATACATCCAGAAGACTAATATTATTGAACTTTATTAAAAATTACAGCTTAAAACGACAAAAGAATATGCATGGAGCAAACGCGAAATGACACCACAAGGTTCAAATTTGATGGAAATTATAGAACACGGAATAGCCAGACCACTTCACGCAGCAGAGTGCATGTATGCTTTGGCCACAGAGTTGAAAATTCAATCAACAGAAGGAAAGTACGTAATTGAATTAATTAGATCGATCAACAAAAATGGCAAGCGTCACTTGCTTGTAATTTGAATGCCTATTCATGTATAGTTTAGTTTGTAATTTGTATTATAATTACTTTCGTTTAAAATTCTTTACAACGTATATTTTATATATCTATTAAGTAGTTTTGCTAATTAATTATGTTTTAATGCAGGTGCAAGACAATGGTCTTAATTGACTCGGTCAACACTATGTTCTACCCATGTCATAAACTAAAAAGAGCTGATAAGTCTATAATTGAACCAACTAAAATCACTGTATTTGAAGCATTGCATCAGTTTTTTAAACCTGATTGGGTATGTTTCTTGTGGCGACTTACTAGCAAAATTTTTAAAGTCTGTGTCTGTAGTTGCGTTATAAAGTATAGTACAAATATTACGAGTTAGTTATTAGCCCTAATAGTATTTTGTTTTGAGAATGCAGTCTGGAGGTGTGGTAGTATGCACAGTCGACAAACTTGGAGTACATTCAGACTTCAGAGAGTCTGACTTGCCACGTTACTTACTAAGGAAAGAGGTAATTTAAAATACTACAAAAGTTTTTTATAAGTAAGCTGTTGTTTTAATAGCTATTTATTATTATGAAGTCTTGTTTTGTATTAAATATAAAAAGCATTACAAATTAATTGGTAGATATGAATATTTGTGGATATAATGAGCTTACTCCAAAGCAGTAAAGTTTCAGCAGATGTTTCATACATTATGTTATTATTTACATTATTCGTACTAATACTGACTACAGTTTATAACATTTGTTTCTGAGAGGACAAGGTACAAATTAATACTCTATTACCAGTTGAATAACCTTATTATTGTGCTGCACCTATTTTATGTTTTGAACGAATTGAAAAAGTTTTTTTACGAATGATTAACTAGGAGTTCAATGTATTTACATTGAATTTTCAAAATTAAGGAAAACTAAATTTTATTATGTAAACGTTGCGTTAAGGCAAAACTAATTTATGTAGGTACTTTCATAACTATAAAAAATTCAAAAAATTACTTTTTTTAGGGGTGGGAGACCTTGGACCCTTTTGTCCCTATCAAGGTCGAAAACTATAGTTCACAAGAAGTTCAGACAACTATAGATTACTACTTGGATAGACAGTGGCTTCAACACCCTGCTGCTGGTACTGAAGCTGGTCGACTTGAATTAGAATACCTATCTACGAGAAATCCACTCACCCTGATGCACTTATGTAACTCTAGATGAACTTCGGATCGATGGTATTATTCAGAAGATGCAGGTGCAGAAGAAAGCTCGGATTCTGCTTTACGTTTTTTAGCTGATGGTTTTCTAGCTTCTTTGGATAAACGGAAGAATGTTATTATGGCCCAGTGATCACTTGGGAAAGATTGTGTTCCAGCTACTTTCTCAATCCCCGTTACTCCGAAAAACCTATTAAATTTTTAAATACAAATAAATTCTTGGAGTATTTACATTGTTAGAAATTACAAGTGACTGTTGTGTGTGGCACAAACTGGCTACCACAATAAACATGTCATTTGTGTCATTATATGATCTCTATTATTCTATTACTCTTTGTTCATAGTTCAATATTAGTTAGTACTCTAAATAAATCAAATACTTACTCAGGAACCAAAGTTTGAGGATAGGATTCCCTGAAGTAAAATCGATCAAAACGCAACCGAGGTTGATATTGGCCTGGCATCTGGTTTCATTAGAATAAAATTATGTTTAGGAACTGTTCTATGCATGTACTAGTATAGTTAAAATGCACAGCTTCGGTTACCATTTTTGTAATACACTAAATTTACTAAAATGAAAACTTGCCCTACAAATAACTTCATATTAGTATCGCATTACGTTAAAATATAATTATACCCTTTTATTAGTATTTCGAGTCAAGTCCCAAGTATATTGACAACTTTTCCGGGAACCACACTTTATCCATAAATCGCACACATCACTGGGAAGGATCGAAGACACCTGCACATGTAAAATTTCCCAAAATTCGTTTATTAATAAAATTAACTAATCAGTGGAAACTTGGACTACCATAACTCTTGTATTTAGAGGCCAGTTACGTATTGAAAATACTATCTTGAATAACTTGACTAAATAGAAGTGATTTTCCAAAATTGCAAACCTCTTTATCCCGCAAATTCAAATCTCCACCAAAAACGACATTAAAATCTTTCGGAAAAGTTTGAATTAACTCAAAACAACTTTTTAATTGAGCCACTCTTTCACCAGCAAATTCTGCTGTACTCTCTAAATGTGTATTCAACAGGTACAGTTTAGCTTGTCCAATAAAGGCCTGCAATTGAATCACAGTATATGATTATTTACATGATTATGATTAGGTATTTTATTATTTACTCCTTTACTTATTTACGATGTCTTATAGTACATAATTCTACAAGACAGAATATGCTATCAGTATATTTATTTGGATTTATAAACTTACTTCAGTTACTAAAACATTTCTTCCCATAGCCGTATTTGGATAAGGTACGATATAGTGATCCTTGTAATGAACTCTGTTCAATCTGAGGAATGTGCCTGTTAGATATTCGCAACTAGAATCTTCTGTTCCCGGGATAGGCATATATTTTGACGACAATTTTCGTGCAATAAAATCAAAAGTGGGAGGTATAAGCTCTTGAAAGAAGATAATGTCGTACAGATCCCTGATATCAATATTGTTCAGTTAATTTAGAATCAAAAATCAGTTAGATTATTGTTAAGCTTGCTTTGTAATTAATAATAGCAGCATCAGTAAAAACAATTATGAAAAATGAATATGTATATTGAGAGTTATGTACTGGTATTCTGGTATACTTTTCAATCAATGCAATTACAGCCTCAGTTCGTTTTTCCAGGTTGTGATCATCTAGTCCATCCAAATTCCAGCTTATCATCGAGAGCTTTTCTGGGGCCCAGGTGGAAAAATTTTCCAAGCTTGGTTCTCTGGATTGACAATGACATTATTATGACATTATTATTGAGAAACCATAAAAATACAGTTAGGCAGCAGTTTTATAATTTTAAAAACTTACATTTCGGAAGACTTCTCTTTTTGACCAGGACTGACAACATCCGATGGAGTTGGTGTTGGTGGATCTGTTGCGTTAGCTTCTGCTCCGTCAGCTTCGCTATCGAGAAACTTGTCAATCGAAGTCTGGAAAATATAGAATTCATGAATGCAAAAAATCTAACTTTGGTTCTAAAAATCATACAAGACATTTTCTGCAGAATCCTTGGGAAAATAAATCCAAAGAATATAAAGACATAATATAATCACATATCTCATCGATACATTTTTGTTAACCTTCTCCTGACACAAACCTAGATATGAAATCATATGAATACCAAGCATGCATTTATTCTAAAAGACATTATATTGCTATGTATATGTATACCTGCATATTCCACTTATTGGCAACCAACATTTCCCTAGCCACATCTTCAGACACGTCACAAATGGAAGATAAATCGCTAACCAATCTTCCTTTTAGAGTGTCATCTAATTCAATCATGACAGGAACTGCCTCAAAATCAACGTGTTCATCGTTGTTTTCCGAACTCATCGCAGAAGAACCTATTAATTATTAATTTGAGAGTAGAATTTTAGGTCATCACTGTCAACTGTTATTAAATTACTATTATAAAGTATGTGTGCTGCTGCTGCCATTGCGCTAAATTTATTACATACAAATTACTAAGTACCGGTGTTTCTTCCGATAAAGTAAAGCTGTCCTGAAATTAAAGCGGTATACAACAAACTATGGCCTTTTCACGGTTTAAATGCTCGATTATATAATTATTGTGATTGTAGGCTTCGTGAACTTGGATTGGACAAACAGATAGCTCCAGTGTCCAGGCAGAGGTTTGAGAGATACAAGGAGGATCGAATCTTTAGATCTCTCTGATTTATTGGAAGAAAAGAAAGCGAAGAAGAGAAACACCGTCGATGCCGCCTAATCTAGTCAATTCAACTTACACCGTCAATGTAAACACGTGTATGAGGGGAACTGGAGAAGTGTGAAAGTGTAAATTGTAACTGGGATACTGTGAAAGCCCGACCCAGATGATGGAATGGAGAAAAGGATAAATTCGCGATTGCGTTACCTTTGCGTTTTCTGCGTATTAATTAATTGATTTTTGGTCTTGTTTATGCACATGTATTTTTGTTTGTATTGTATAATTCTACTGTTGTGTGGTGACTGGAACCCAGAAGCCTTGAAACTGGATAGGTTTTGAAGGATATAATATTAACCTTACATTCCTATATACACAATTCACACCACAATCCACACCTGTTCCGGGCAATTGCAAGTAATATTGAAAGACCTGCCTATCTTTGATAGATTTAATGATATAAATGAGTTCTTCTGCTGGTGAAGCTGCCAAAAAGTTCGCTGACATAATAGATTCTACTAATCTTGTTAAGAAATATGAAGAAGTGATAAAAATATATAAGGGAACTATACAAATTGCCCGAGACAAGCTGAATAAAATTGAAACGTAAGATTTTAGCAAGATTTGTTCAGCTATTCCATTTATGCCCGGTAATAGTCAAGGGATTAAATAATTTTGTCTGAAAATTTTTTCCAGTGAAGAGGGATCTGAGGTTTTAAGTTCCATATCTCCCGATTACTACTATGCAGTCCGTGGAAACATAGGTGAACACCATGCGGAGGAGATTGAAAAAGCTAGATGCATATTGTAAGTCTAATATTAAAATGTTACATAATTAATTATGGTAATGATTTTAAGAAGATTTTCTGAGGTATAACAATCTGGTGATTCCTTTTTTTCCGTTTCAGAGAAGACATTGATTCCACTATTACTGCTTTACAAGCTGTGTATGAAACAATTGGTCAGCGATTGCAAGAGGAAATAAGAAATAATGGTAACAACACACCTAAAGGTTCCGTTGTATTGAGCTGCTATGAAGATTGCCGTAGTGTCTTGATATTTCTTCGACTTAAGTGCGTATGATGATTATTTTATTTTAATTCAGGTATTTTACAGTACATGCACCTAAGAAATATATTGTTATTGTATGTATTCTTTAGATCAAAACTCCTGAAACACGGTTTACTGACACCAATAGACAAGAAAATAAGTCCTGACCCCTTTCATCATTGCCCTGAGCTTAAGTTTGACGAGGAAAATTTCCTTTTTCTGCTTAGTAAACTAAAAATAGCAGATATAAATTAAGTAAATTATCATCCATCAAAATGATCCGAGCTATAGTTTTTGAAAATGGGACTTCGGAAAACGGAAAAACGATTACAGTTGCGGAATCTATGGAAGAAACTTTTACTAATATCAGTGAGGCATTTGGTGAGACAGAGTTTAAAAGACTTTTTACATCTAAAGGAGGAGAGATTACCCATGCTAAACATATCAGGTATGAAGCATTTATGCAGCTATTTAGAATGTAATAGTAAGTTTAAATATTTCTAAATAAATCTTTGAACATTCCAGAGACGATGAAACACTTTATGTATCCAAAGGAGAACCTTTCATTCCAATTCTAAGCAGAAGTTTCGTGGATCAATCTCCTTCACAAACGACTTCAGAATGGGTTAAGCTTAACGTTGGAGGTCAGATTTTCTATACTTCAAGGACGACCTTGTTAAACACAGAACCTGATTCCATGTTGGCAAGAATGTTTGATCAAACATCAAACATTCGTCCTAGCTGTCTGGATTCCAATGGAGCCTATTTAATTGATCGCAATCCAAAGTATTTCAGCCCAATCTTAAACTATTTACGAAGTGGAAGTTTAATTCTAGATCCTGATACAAACCCCAAAGGTACATACGCAGGAACCAAAAAAAACTCATCTATCTATCCCAATATTTTATATTTATTCTGGTAGTTTACTGGTAACTTTACACTACATTCAAGGTGTGTTGGAAGAAGCACAATTTTTTGGAATACAGTCTTGTATCCCCGATATTGAGGCCTTAATGGTAACTAAAGAGGATGGCCCGTTAACGAGAAGAGATGTTATTAACGCATTGATAAAAACAGCCAATAAGGATGCTTTAAGATTTCAAGGGGTTAATCTAACTGGAGCCGATTTGTCCTATCTGGATCTGAGGAACATAAATTTCAAGTATTTTTAGATTAAAAATTTATACTGATATTAAGCCCTACTATATTCTGGTTGATTAACACATTCCACAACTATATATCTATTTAGATATGCAAAGCTGAGAAACGCTAAGTTGTGTTATTCGAATTTATCCAATTGTAATTTTGAAAGAGCTGATATGACGTACGTAGAAATGAACTGTGCAATTCTCAGTGGAGTAAGAATGGCATGTGCAGTAATGGAGGGTGCAAATTGTAGCAATTGTAATTTTCAGGTATGTGCTAAATACAATATATTCAAGCGTATAAATTGCATTTATTTCTTCTGCAAATTAATTCATTATTCTTAATTTCTTACCTTACAATAATTTATTGTGCAATAAGGACAATAAAAATGGTAACAGTACATTTTCTATCTATATAGGATCCTTCTGGGAATACTCATGCCAATATGGAGGGCGTAAACCTGAGAAATGCCATTTTAGAAGATTCAGATCTTACAGGAGCTAATCTCAGAGTGGCTAATCTTAAGCATGCAAATCTAAAGGCTACAATACTAAGAGGTGCCATCCTAGCTGGTAATTTAGCCTAATTTTTATTTAAACATTAGATATGTAATCACTAATTAAATGACGCCACAGCGACCACAACTACGATATCTGGTATCACTCATTGTTTCATTGTCTCCAGGCGCAGACTTAGGTATGTGTGACTTGACTGGTAGCGATCTACATGAAGCAAATCTTCGAGGAGCTAATTTAAAAGACGCATCTTTGGAACTTATGATTAACCCTTTACATATGTCCCAAGCAATCAGATGACTATTGCAGTGCATGACATCGCCATATTGTCGTCTCGTAAAATGACAAAATACTCTGTTTCCTATACCAAGAATACGAAATGAATCTGTAAGAGAAGGCAATGAACGTCACGATCAATTTTAGCTGTACAGCAAGAGAAAGTGGTAATTATTCCTAGTAAAAACCAAATTTTCTGACTACGATCATTTACCATTTACTACAATATAAATAGTGTATAAATAGTCTTTTATTTTGTGCTGCACACACGCCCAATTTCTAAGTCAATTTCCAGAACAAAAACTTTCCTTAATTGTAATATACATTAATATTATCTAATAGATTTCCACAACTTTTACAAGAACATAAAAATTTTAACCCATTGCAACGGTTATGTGTTTTAACAGTTCAAGGGCAATAATTACAATATTGTTACACAACTCATGTACAGTAATGAATTAGAAATAGATGCTTTTCGAATTTTGCATAATTGCTGTTGGTAAAGGTTTTTGTTCCTGAATATTGGAAATTGAAACCGCTCTATCCACTCTAATTGCATTTCTTTATCCCTTCCAAAAATGTCATAATGTGGTGAAAGAAAGGCTGATATAATTCATAAGGTAGAATCATGTTGCTACTAATTACATTCCACAGACGACATTTGCACAGATTTATCCAGAATTGAAATTCCAATAGGTTATCGAAATCAAAGACTTCCTTGTAACAAGTGAATCTTCACTTTTAAGATGTCAATTTACTAAACATTTTCAATATTCATAAGATACATTATCTGTCAATAAACTTTTATGGAAATTGAAATAAAAGTCGAGCTGTAAATAAATGCAGAGTAATAATGGAATATTAAACTTAATAATCTTGTCCGCAATAATCCATTGCATATTATTGTATTGTTTTGTAAGTTTATACTAATTTGGTTTTAATGGTAATTTGGAGCGGGTAACGGTTTGACCTAGAGAATAGTGTTGTGCATATCATCAATCACCATCATATTTGTGCAGTGATACTTAAACATTCGTATAGGAAAGCCAGAGAAAGCAGTGGAGGTGAAAGTTAGTAGAGAAAAGAAAGGAGGGATGTTTTAGGAAGAGTAAGACAGATGGCAGTATAATGTGTTCATTGACAAGCAGTAAAACGAATGGAAATGCAATATCAACACAAACATCTTGTACTCTATGTTAGGTATGTGGATTGTATAAAGTAGTAAAGTATCATAGTATCTGGGATTTGGGAGTTTACCTATTCACTTTTGTCATCTGGTTGAATTAGAAGGAGAATCATCTTCAACTGAGGGTGGGGTATTTATCTGTTGAATAATAAATAGTTTATTTTTGTTGTAAATTGTTTAAAGGTGTTCCTTTGACTGTGGAAAGGCTTTAGAATGAAGGGTTCCATGTTCAATATCGATAATGGCTACTTGGAAGGACTTTGTAGGGGTTTCAAAACAGGAATTCTTACACAAAATGATTATTTGAATCTGGTTCAATGTGAAACTTTGGAAGGTGAGTAAATATGAAGTATATTGCAACTGTAATAAAAATAATGCGTAGTTAGCTCGGAAAACAATTAAATTTCCCATTAACCAAATTATGAATTATTTTGAATTTAATTTTTCTAGATCTTAAGCTCCATTTGGCAGGAACGGATTATGGAAACTTTCTTGCAAACGAACCAAGCCCAATTTCGGTTTCCACTTTAGATGATAAATTACGTGAGAAAGTTGTTGCTGAATTTATGCATATGAGATGCCAAGCTGTTGAACCTTTATCAACATTTTTAGATTATATAACGTAAGTGCCTACACTTTTTATACCCTTGTAATGTCTGTAGGCGGTAGGCACTTATTAACAATTTTAACACTTTTTTTTTGGTTGAATAGGTACAGTTATATGATCGACAACATTGTTCTCCTCATTACTGGTTCCTTACATCAAAGACCACTGCAAGAATTGCTGCCAAAATGTCACCCACTCGGTTCATTCGAACAGATGGAAGCTATTCATATTGCGACCACACCTGCTGAGTTGTACAACGCTGTTCTTGTAGATACTCCTTTGGGTATAATAATCATAATATATGTTATGTACTTCCTCATAAAATATCATCTTATCCCTTACATCTGTCATAAAAACTTTAGTCATTGCAATGCAATTTGAACTGTCATTTCATTTTTTAATTTATGCTGTCATTTTAGTTTTTTAATTTGTTTTGTGATTTTACTAGCCGCTTACTTTTTGGATTGCATCAGTGAGGCAGATTTGGATGAAATGAATGTTGAACTCATTCGAAACACATTGTACAAAGCCTACTTGGAAGATTTTTATGACTTTTGCGTAAATAAGTTGGGAGGAGAAACTGCAGAGGTTATGTGCGAGATTTTAGCGGTACTAGTAAATAAATATATTACATCTATTAGCCTATTTAGCATTAATATCTAAGTTTTTTGCAAATAAAATGACATAATGATCGTAATTGGATGATTTATAGTTCGAAGCAGACCGGCGAGCCCTAATTATCACTATCAATTCATTCGATACTGAATTAACCAAAGAAGACAGAGCACGTCTTTTCCCAAAATGTGGGAAATTATATCCAGATGGGTTAGCAGCTTTGGCACGAGCTGATGATTATGAACAAGTGCGCAGTGTCGCCGAGTATTACGCTGAATACCAAGCCCTTTTCGCGAATGCAGGAAACAATCCGGAAGAAAAGACGCTGGAGGATCGCTTTTTTGAATATGAGGTATATTATTATAAATAGTTTAGTTATGACACGTAACATAAAGTATTTTTTGGTACTTTATTATAAACATGATTTTGTTTAGGTGAAGCTAAATGTAAACGCATTTTTGAGACAATTCCACTTCGGGGTGTTTTACTCATATTTAAAACTTAAAGAACAGGAGTGCCGAAACATAGTATGGATCGCCGAGTGTGTTGCCCAAAGACACAGAGCCAAAATAGATAATTATATACCGATTCTATAGAACCAATTATTTACTAATATACTGTCTCTATTGCGGGTACGTAAAATTTTTTGGCATAATATTCTCATTTAATTTGAAGTACCTGTTAATCAACAAGCTAGTTTATATTATTTCAAAAATTGAACGTAATCGTTAACCCTTTGTCTGTCTGTTGGTAACGGGGCAGTTTTAAAGTGCATTGTATTCACAAGTTTATCGTTGAAGGGGTAAACACAAAAGTCATTCCAAATAATTTCCTATTTTGATTCAATGTTGTAGTTGTAGTGTGTTATGGAATGTGAAATACTAAATGCAATGTTAATAACCATTAGCCGCAGCGTATTGTGTGCATTTAATGATCTATATGATTAAATTGAATATTATATTAACTATAACGATACTGTCATGTAAATACTGTACTATTATGTAGTCTTACCTTATCATATCATTACTATTATTATTGCCAATGTCGTAGTCTCATTTTGTGATAGCGTTTGTCGTCAATCAATGATGCTAATGATGAAATGCTTAGTACTGTAGCAAACTATTAGAGAATATTTAGAGGTAAGGGAAATCAATTACAGTGCAGTAAATAATCAATTATAATAAAATATGTCAATTAACATACTAAACTAATGTTTATCAAAATATCTATGAGAAATGAAACGGTACTATAAAAGTACGATAGTATACGTACTGATGTATTCTATTAATATTATCCTTAATCTAAAATACCTAATCCCAATGTTCATCAGGTTATGATGTAAAAGCTGATAATTATTGTTAATGTGAGTGTATTATTGTATGTCTGTATCTGAGGTTTACCAACTTAAAGATCGACTATTGAATTGGATGTTGTCCCTTGCTATGTATATATTAATATTAAACATAGGCGATAATTACAGATACACATCACGTCATAAAATTACTTAATAAACAGTAATTATTACTTAATCTGCATGAAATATTCGATGTAAAGTAAGTTGTATGTTAGTACAATGATGGTAGAAAAATAGTGTTTGTCAGTTTCATTTTCAGTATAATGATATTAGTAATTACCGAATATAATTGGCTGTTATCAATGAAAAATGTAATACAATTACCATTATGGTTTATTTAACTCCGCAATATACACACATAGAAATAAATGTAGCTTCCCTACTACCGCTGTATTCCTCTCTATGAGTCATTATTCATAATGAGTGTCTATCAAAGTATCGACTTTCTACTTTCTCCTACTTTCACTTACAATTTATTGTACTAATTATTAAATGCATTTCATTGACAAAAGCACCATGTTTTCGATCGAATGGCTGTTGCTAATTTGTTATATTGGTATACGAACCTAATAGATAGAAGTTGGTAATCTTTCTTATGTCGGGACTTTGAGTTCCTCTGGTTTCTAATTGCATGGGTTTCGGATCTATTTTGTGACGTCAGAGGTCTATGTTTCAATTTCGAATTACATAAGTTAGTATAGATAGTAAACTCCATTTACGTTTGATTTTGAGTAATTATCAATTCCGTTTCAGTTCAGCTCATGTTTTAATTAAATAGGAGACAAATCGAACGAATTTTACAAATCCGTAGTTGTATTGAAACGTGAACTGATGCTATATTATTATTATTACTAATGCATGTTAACAAACTTCATTGATAACTGCGCTCATTTTCTTCCAAATAAAATTACGTAAATAATTCGCATAATATTCTAATATTCACTTTTGATGTAGCGCTGGTTTTTTGACTTTGGTATAATTAAATGCTAATCGGAAAAATGATCTTGAAACTATAAGCAAGAGTAGTCAAAAAATCTCTGATGCCCCAACCATGATCAGAAATCGAAAGACAAATCGAAGATTATAGTACGCGGGGCCAAAGAAGACAAATTTGGCAATTCTGCTGGAATTATTTTTGCCATGGGGATCTGGAGCATTTTATTAAAGGAAGGAAATGATAATACTAAAAAATAATAATAATTTTCACCTTTAGAAAAAATAAAACCTGCTACTTTTTCGCATTCATATCTTTATAAGTATGTTTTATCTCACTCGCAAGTATTTTACTTCATCCACCTCGTAAGCAGCATTTACACTTTTAGTCTTAAGTATTACATAAAATATACTACAGAAGAATTTACTTACATTCACCTCCGGATACTACGGAATATCTCCAATAGCTGTAATCACAAGAGAAAGCGAAATAGGTTGTCATTTTTTTATGTAAACCAATCTGCATCTAATAAGAATCGACTTTGGACGTGGAAGATAGTTTAGCTCAAGGTATTATGATGGACACAGGAACGGTAGACAAAAACGGCAAAATGCTCGTGATGTTTGATACGGGCAGTGCCCAAGTAATGTCTCCTAAAGGAAATTTCAGAAGTACTGGGCACATCGGTCAGAAAGCGTTAGACACTTATGATTACTTTGTGATGGATATTGGTGGGGACGATATTCAAGACGCTAAAATTCAAAAAAGACTTCAGAAAATGATTGATAAATATGTTGTCCCCAACTCTATCGAAGACGAGGAAATGATGCCTAATTCTGGGAGTAGGAAATCTGATGGCGATCCAGGTACCCTAAACCTTTTGGGAAAATATTTCTCAGATTTCTGTGCTAATTTTTTGTAAATATACTATTAAGTTAACAACGGTTTAGCAAGTATCCCATAAATTTAATCTCTTTCCTAAAATATGCCAGAGAAGAAGGTATCATCTTCTGCACGATCAGGTCCATCGTTCTACGATTTCCCAGACTGTCTCAAAGGAACGGAGTGGCTTAAGTATATAAAACCGTGTAAGGAAGGCGAAAGCCGTCGCGTCAGTGGTCAGAAGAAAGGTAAACAGAAGGCTGCTGAAAAAAAGCGAGAAGAATTAATTCTTGCCGAAAATGAGAAGGAACAAGTAGGAGACGGGGAATTGGCTCTAACTCCAGAAGATGAAGAAAAAGCTTGGGAAAGCCTGCGGCAATCAGGCTTTCTCGAACATATAGATGAGAATGATCCAAAACTGATAGCTAAAAACAAAGGCATTGCTGCAATGAACAAGTTTAAATTGCATCCAATCAAGAAACAACTTTGGGATATCCGAAAGGCTCTCGATGGAACAAGGCCCGTCACAAGACAAGAGGTTGACATAGAATATGTTTTAGGCTAAAACTAATTTGGTATCACGAAGTAGCAAATATCATTTCTTGTACTAGGTTGCGTTTCATTGCGACAATGGAGATATTCTTTTGATCAGAAATAGAAGAGTGATTAATGCAATGAACATTGTTATCAGTCACTTCAAGGAACATCAGGATAAAATTCTTCCGCTTATCAAGATGAAAGGCACAGATATTTCTCATTGGTTTAATCCTATTACTGGAGAGGTAAGAACCAGGATAAGTCGGAGCTACTGCAGATTCAAAAATATTAATAGTGTTTACTTAATGCTTATTAATATTTCAGCCTCGGACTAAAGTCGATCTGAAAACAGGGAAAAGAGTTCTCCATACACCAAATGGATTTTACTATGGATTAGGACCAATTCGTCGACAGCTAGAATTAAAACAAGAGGAAGAAGCACCTTCTCCAAGCATCAAGTCGTCTCTTTTAACTGATCTTAATGAAGGCGCCCCTGCACAAGTGGAATCTGATTTATCTAAGGATTACGAAGCATATCAAACCAACAATTTATCGGACTTAGACGTTTCTGGATTCGAGCCTCCCAAGCGTCACTCGGTTTTTAGCGACCCGGGCTATAAGACTGAAGAGATGGATGGTGAAGATATGGAAATGCCAGACGAGGGAGCTGAAGAGGGTGAAACCGGCGAGGAATTTGAATCCGGGGAAAACGAATTTGAC
This sequence comes from Tomocerus qinae, assembly GCA_020055645.1. Classification (NCBI taxonomy): domain Eukaryota; kingdom Metazoa; phylum Arthropoda; class Collembola; order Entomobryomorpha; family Tomoceridae; genus Tomocerus; species Tomocerus qinae. Next base: position 10,287,977 of record CM034547.1, on the reverse strand, counting down.
GAAGAAGAAGACATCGAAGAGATGGAGGAAAATATTGGAAGGCCAAAATCTAAGAAAAATAGCATGAAGAGTAGTGGCTCTGAAGAAGTATCCGATGGTACTCCTGGCACGGGATCATCTCCGAAAGATCACGCGAGAGATGAAAAATCTAATCCAAACTCTCCAGAAAACGCATCTCCTGATGATCCAGCCAATCATAGTAGACATAGTATCAGTCGGGGAAATTCAAATTCATCGAACCCTAATTTGTCTCCGATCAGATCAAAGAAGTCAATAACAGACGAAAAGTCTCCCATGAGAGTTAGATCAGAGGGTAAAGAAGAAGGTCATGAGAAGCATTCAAATAAAACAGAGCACAAAAATAAACCCAACTCTAATGAAACCGATGCTCACGAACATAAATCCTCTGCTGAAGACAAGTCGGGAGAAACCGGTTCTAATTCTACTTCACCTCACACAATGTCTCCGAAAGATTCTACCTCTAGTAATAACCGGAAGAAGAGCAAAGTGGCATCAAACTCGTCTCAGGAAGAGGAAGATGGTGAATACTTTCCAAGTGAAGATGAGTCGGACGAAGCAGCTTTGGAAGAAGTATTAAGCCATATTTCTATTTCTCAAAGTTTTCAGTCTGTTTACGCTGCAGAAGGTTCCCAATTCGATGGAGCAATGTCCACTATCCCACAGATGGGTTCGGAACATTCCCTCCTTTCAGAAGTTGCTTCGGTTTACTCCAAGACTACTGTGGACACGACAGCCATAGCCAGCACTGTCTATGGTGTTCAGACTGATGTTTTCCCAGGAGTTTCTTGGACTGTCCACGATCCTAATTACGAAGAAAAGTGGTGGTTAGACCCGAAATATTTGTGCGGCTACATCCCCAAGTCCACTCTCAATATCAGAATCATCAATTCACTCTCTTACGATGAAAGAGTCCTTGTCGTGAGTTAACGATTTACTTTATGGATATTCTACTCTCAAAATTATGTGAACCTAAATTTTCTTACTGATATAGATTAGTAAAGAGTACACAATCAATGACATCATGAGATACTATCTACCTTATAATCACAATGCCATGGGCTACAGTTGGGAGGACATGTTCGGAAATGTTTTACATCCGGATCGGACAGTTGTTGAGGTCTGTTTCATTTTTTAGCTCTACAATTTTTAAACCAATTGTTGTACTAATGTTATTACTATATTCTGGTAGAATGGTCTCATTGATATGGCACTGGCCGATGACAATGGCTTCAATGCTTATCCTGTGATAATTCTTGTGTTTATTGATGGATTTGAAGATGAACCAATCGTTTCACTCAACCCGAAAGAGCTATCTAAGCAAATTATACCAATCTGTAGAAACTATTGAGATTTTGTCCTTGCTTTGATTTATCGGAATATTAATTTAAATTAGTCAGTATCATCATTCAGGATTATCCCTGTAAAGCAGAATAATTTATTCTAATAATGCTACAATTTGTGAATCTCAACCAGTTATCACTTAAATGTAGAATTAGTTCCATGAATCATGAACATGTAAGTAAACAGTGAAATTCATTCGGCAAGCAATACTTATATAAATAAATTACAATGTCAACGCAAGCTAAAGTTTCCACTTTCATTTTATTGTGTGGGTGGATAAGCATACTGTAATTTAAGTAGTCGGTAAGCAATTAGAAAATAGATCATTGATGATTTGGAAGAATAAATTATTTGATAAAGATCATAAACGATTGGAAATATTACTTACTTATAAATTTCGAAAAAGAATTACTATTTTAGGGGTTAATTTGCCTGTTTAGTATGGAAGAGAGCCCATGTTATGAACTATAGGCAAATGAGCCTTCAAAGGGAGGTAAGTAATAAATGAATATACAAAACTGTCCCTGAGTCTGCCGTAGGGAATTCTGTCGATATGCATTCTCTTCCAAACCTGCTCCCGGAAAAGTGCCTATTTCATCAAAATATAGTTAGTTTACGGATCACTGGTTCAAATAGCACATTGTGGGAAATAATCACTTACCTGATTTTGACAGACATAATTCCAATGTTGCATGCGGATGTGTTGGCAGATTGTTCGAAGACGCACAGCGTCAATAAAACGTATCATATGAGGCATTTTTGCTACTTGAGGAGGAAGACCGTGAGGCCGATAAAGATCCTTGGCGTTTTGTACAATCCATGCAAATTCGTTGTTAAAATAGATTCCTAAAACGTGAAATAAATGGGTTTTGTAATTCTGTAGTATTTAAATTTTATGAAAGATCAAAGAGGAATTATTTTCATACTTTCTCTCTCTTTAGGGTTTAAATGATTGTACTCCTCCATTTTTTCAAGGAACGTATCGCTGATATTTATCAAGAAATGGCTATAAGGTAAGGATGCAACTACATCTCCTTGAGATGCCAAGTACACCATAGCTTGCTGGAAAACAAATCAAAATGCTTACTTTCATACAAATAATATTGTTACTACAATTATTAGAACTATTGCAGCATTGCAAGTTTACTCTAATTCTTAGCTTGTTCTCCATGACTCGTATTTTGCCTTTCAGTGTGTTTTTTGGTGGCTGAATCATCATATGAATAGGACGGTTCTGAGTAATTAAATTAATACATGGTTAGCATCTTTACAATTTAGATCACTAATAATTATTCAAAACAGAGCATATATTTACAGATGTCAAGGTGCGTCGTCTCCCTAAGTCGTTTGCACTGGGTTTTACGATTTTCCAGCGAGTTGTCACAAAAGGCATCGGAGACATGTATGGAGATATTTTCGAAATAGGAGGCAGTGGCCGATCCCATTCCGCTTCACCCTTCTCTGTAGTAATAAGCATGAAATTTGAAAAATATATTTGCAACCAAAAAGCAAGCCAAACAGAAATGATTGTTATTTAACACTGTGTCGTGTTACTTTTGAATCCGATGTCAGCTATGCCAATACCACGCTGTGCCTTTCTCTTTTTTTCTTGAGCTTCGGTTTCTGGTATAAAATCTTTATAGTAAATTTCTTCTATCTGTGAGATTGTTTCATACATTTCAAAAATCAAAAGTCCTGAGAAAAATACTTTCTCTCTTAGTGAATAACCGGAAGGATCTTGCCGCTTATTTTGATCCTCGTCTGGTACAGAAAAAAAGGACATTTGTTTCACTATGCATGAACTTTACAAAAATATTGCAATGAATAATTTTAATCAGGTACCAGTTGCTTGTTCTTCGCTATCGTCATTTTTAGTTCCTGATTCTTGTCCACTGTCTCCTCCTTCCGTATTCTTAGCTTTGTAAGGCCGAGGATCTGTTCACGCATTTCAACAAAACAAAATAAACATTCAGAATATATAACAATTGTGTAATTATTTTCAGTGAATTAACTGCAGGGTCATTACTGTTCAACAACAGATTCTTTCTTTTAGCTAAACCGATATTTCCCATTGCGAACATAAAATGGGGAAAAGAGAGACCGAATCCAATGACATCAGGGATTTGACGAAGGACATCAAGAACCATTGATTGACTTATATCAGGAACATTCAGACTTTTTGAGATTACACCATGGATTTTTTCTGCCATCTCTTGCAAATCAGTTTTCATGCTCAAAATATCTTTGATTTCCATACAAGCTGAGAGCTATTAAAGCATAAAGGTAATATATTTTGGAGTACTTTTCTGAAAATTAATGAAATTCTCAAATATCTTAAGTAATAATCATTTTGTTATCTACATTTTGTCTACATTAAAAATATTCCTGTTTAAATCTTACCCTGGTATTGTCCAATTCGATTAACCATCCTGGAACAATCGGTTTTATTTTTCTTGTGTACAAAGTACCCAAAAGAAGCCCTTTTACTTTTCCCTCGACTAAACAATGATGAAAAACAAAGGAGTATTACTATTACTACTGAGAACTTTATTGCTGATTACATGGATAAATTAGTAAATGAGTTATGTAAATGAGTACCGACTCGCCCCGCGTCTTCATCAATTGGTTTAAATGGAAGTACAATATTCTTTGGTGGAGGATCTTTAGGGTAACTTTTTGCACCGGGTTTCCCTTTTTGTTTTCGTCCTGGCTCATCAGTATTTGGCTCATAGTCAGGAAATAGAACGAATTTAGCATCATCGGGAGGGTATTTTGGATCAATATCTTGAAGCTAGAAGTAAAGTTATTATTCAATTAGAGTCTTTAAAGGATTGAAAATCCACGTGACAAAAAAGGTTTTCATCCTTAAAAAGGACACTATTACCATTATTATGATTCAGAAATTTTGCTGATTAATTGAAATTTAGAATCTGTGGAATGAGAAATCTTATTTTTAGTGACAAATGTGCTTTTTACTGAGAATTTTGAACAGCGAAAAATTTTGAAAATTCTAAAAATTAAGTTGGTTTGTGATCATTTTTTTTTTTCGTTAGTGGCCAGAATAATCTCAACTCTCAACAAAAGTGAGAAACAAAAGCATATTGCGACTACGTGATGCGTTATCATGGGAATTGTTTTCGACCCCATGCACTTTAATTCAACCCCAATGATCAAGGAGTTTTCTATTTCCCAAAGATGCATTTGGCGCTGAGAAGAAAAGTCAACCCCAAATTAACTACAACACTTTGGCAAGTGTTTGGAATTCTTTGAAGTAAAGTATATTTTAAAGACTTGTAAATATCATATATCTCAAGCCAAGTGTTACATATATTACATAAGTGAGTACCATGAGTTACATTGAGATATGCAAGCTCTGCTCTGACTCTCCAACTGTTTTACTCACAACATACACACGTGTGTATGAATGGACAATAGTATATGAAGTGTAATTTAAGTAGAGGAACAGATGGGAGTACCTATATGAAAGGTTTATAGTAATAATGTTGTAAACAGTGTATTTTCAGTAATTTAATATCTATAATATACTTAATAGTTGTACGAGAACCATTTACATCATGAAGGTCATTATTTTTCCAAAACTTAGTAACCTAAGTAGAATTTGTATACTACATTTACATATTTAGCATAAAACGTTAATCGCATTTTTCTCGGTTAGATAACTTTTACATCTCATACTAGTGATTTACTATGTTGAAACGAGTATATTCTTCAACTAATTTCAAGTTTGTTCCTAAACATAATCCTCCGTCCTCAGCTGAGGTTCGGCACTTACAAGAGTTTGTTGAAAGGAGGTCAAAATTATTTGTATTAACAGGTAAGCATTATTCAATTAATAATTCTAATTATTTTAGGTCTTCTAAAATATATTTCAAATGTTTTTTTATATAAGGTGCGGGAGTTTCCACTGAAAGCGGTATTCCAGATTATAGATCTGAGGGGGTTGGTGTTTATGCAAGAACCACATACCGTCCTATGGTCATACAAGAATTCACAAAGTCTGTTCAATCACGAAAACGTTACTGGGCTAGAAATTTTATAGGCTGGCCAAAGTTTTCGTCGGTGCAACCGAATATTGCTCATACCACATTGAAAGAGTGGCAAGACAAAAACAAAATCAACTGTTTGGTCACACAGAATGTGGACAGTTTACACAAGAAGGCAGGCAGCGTTAACACAGTTGAGCTTCATGGAACTGGGTTCACTGTTATTTGTCTAAAGTGTGACTACCGAATAGACCGATTCGTATTTCAAAAAACTTTAATTAAACTCAATCCCGATTTTATAGCTTTAGGTCGGAGTTCAGATAGAATCCGACCCGATGGTGATATTCATTTAGAGCCGGTACGCTTTAAAAAATGATAGTTCTGCTTAACTAAGATTTTGTTCTAAACAGTTACAGAATATAATGTCAATTATTGTTTTTTTAATTGTAGCACGAAATAGAGAATTTTAAAGTTCCAGATTGTCCTAAATGTACAGGGGTCCTAAAACCAGATATAGTATTTTTTGGAGACAATGTACCAAAAGAGAAAGTTGAGAAATTATATGGTAAGCTCTTTTTAATGAAGCCTACATTTTTCATTTCCATCCCAGCAAGATAATTATGTTGAATTTATTTTTGTATTCCAGCTACACTACGAGAATCTGATGGTGTTTTAATATTAGGGTCTACACTACAAGTGTTTTCCTCATACAGATTTGCTTTAGCAGCTAAAGAGACAGGAACTCAAATTGCAATCGTCACTTTAGGTCCAACGAGAGCCGATCATATAGCACACTTAAAAATATCAGCCAGAGTTGGCGAAATTTTACCTCAGATTTGTTTAAAATAAATTATTTGTATACTGCAAGTGAAGAATAAAATGTAGTAAACAAATGAGCTCGTTTATTATTATACTTTTTATTACAAAGTTACATGCAAAACACTAAAAAACACTGATACTTAAGCTAAATGTAAATAAGCTCTAGAAAAACAATCACCATTGTACCGTGGAGTTTGAAACTTTTTTGCGATAAAGCACGTTGCATGCAAGTGAATAAAGTGAAGTATTTTCTGTTCTGTACATTTATCTTAGTCTTATTATTAATATTTTTAAGACTATCATGTCTATATACAACATTATACAATACTGTTTTGTGAAATTAACACATATTAAGGAAGAACTCAATCGAAAAGAGCGATCATGGCTAAAAGGTTTCTCACAATTGGTTCATTGGTTACTAAATGCAATATTATTTCATCTCGTTAGTATTTTATCAGCCTTGAGTAGCACATTTTAAATTGTATTTTCATTAGATGTTACACTTTCTTAAGTCTAGCAAAATTCGAACTGTAATTCTACATCTAGTTAGCAAAAGTACATCGACCAGTTCTTGGAATTTTTTTAAGTTTAGTATTGGAATCTCATAATGCTAGTAGACGTTGCTTTGTGCGGCGGTTGTGCAGTTCGCGAAATTGTAGCAAATGATTTTGGAGGAAGTGCCCTTAGATTCCATGCTGTTTCTACGGCATGACGAGTTATACTTTCAACATCGCCTTCCAATTCCCCGGGCTGCAACCCACGACTTCAAATAAAAATGTCAATTGATTACGTTACCATTTATCACGAACATTACTTAACAGTGGAAAAACCTTTTTGTAATGTGCAATTACCCAAATTCGTACATACGAGCAGCATTACTGGCGGCACTTGAAGCCACAACCGTAGTTGCATGCTCTAAACCTCGCAAAACTTTTCCAGTAGACAAAAGAGCCCCTTTGGCTAATTCGATGGTCCCTTCAACAACATCATTTGCCCGGCTTTCCTCCACTTCTAACTGGGTAAGCAGTCTTTTTGATCCGCTTTTGATAAGCGGAGTCACAAGACTTCCTAAAGCCCAAAGCCCGGTTCCAACCACGTTGGCTAAGACAAAACATAGACATATTAAGTGTGGTAATAAATCAGATATAAATGAATCTACTCGATACATTCATGTTTCTACAATCAGGAGTCTTTTTTAGAGTGGCTGTATCAGAATTTACTTACCAACACAGCCTGTCACTGTCGCAGTTGCTCCTGCAACAAATTTTGCTGTTTCTATCCTTCGTTTTAATAGCTCCTTCTCGGCATCATCCATTCTCGGTTGAATGCGATTCCTTTCTTCACAATTTTTCATCATACCAGCAGTTGTGCCATTAGTAATCATTTGCGATGCCACGAGCGCGGCTCCTTCTAAAAAGTTAGAGGCAGCTTCACCCCCTATACATGTTTGAAATTCAACATATTTCAGATTTCTTGCATGTATGTACATTGCCCATCTTACTAAGATTTATTAGCATATTTTATCGCCATTTTTACAGCTTACCGGCCACAAAACCTCCAGCTAAAAAACCACTGACTCCAATTTTTGCTTTTGCTTTTAGTAGCGCTTTGAAGTACATTTCTTTTACGTCTCTATCCTTCGAATTCTTATACGAGTGTGGAAAAAATGATTCGTGGTCAACTTTGAAGTAACAGGTTGGACATCTTTGGTGCAAATAAATCCAAGCATCGATACATAAATCTCCAAATCCATGTCCACAAGGGAGAGCGATAATGGACCCAAAACAAATGCTATCCTCACAAATTGAACAGTTGACAATCATCTTGGCAATTTCTTTGGAAAAATCTGGAGAAGAGCATAATAGAATAATGATACTTGTTCATTGTGAGGCAAAGGTGTGATTATTTTCCTTACTTCTAACAATATACAACCTAATACAAAATATCAAAGTAAACAATGATCTTACTATTCTCTCGCTTTTTTCTGACAACTTGTCGATTTCCTCCTTCGGTGTCCGAAACTAGTTCGTTACGCTTCGTTATTTCACCTTTCCTTTTACGACGATTCTTGGACCTAGATCTATTTTTCTTGCGTGGAATGCTTTCTATGACCATGGGTTCCGACATTTCGTTTTCGACTCAATTACTGGAGGTCCGCTTCCAATTCAATATTTAACTGTTGATTCAATATATGATCATAATCAACCATTAAAATCCACACCCAACGCTAATAAATAAATGAACATGATGTGATATGCCTCGATATTTCTCGAAAGTACATGTTTCAATTCACAATACCTTTTTGCCTTTATTCCGTGTAAGTTGTCTTAGACTGGTTGTGACAGTAATTGGCTGTTCGGTTGTCCCCTTCTGTTACTTCCTGTGACTTTTTAATTCAGTGACTACACACTAGTTTGAATACCTCTGGTCCCTTGGTCCCTATCTTACTTGTACCAGTGGTCAGTGGTCACGCTAACAATTCTTACACCAATATACTACATCAAGTACTAATAAAATAACACAAACTGATGAAGAGGCAAGTTGACCGTCGGTCTTACATGGACATAAATGAAACACTAATGAGAGTAAAACTAAGATCCCCGTGAGTTATTCAGCTTATGCGATTACATTTTCCGGGATTCCGTGTGCACCTCTACTAACCTAGTTTAACTGTTTATTTTCGAGATTTGTTTGTTTATATTGCTTACATATGATGAGATATACTATGCAACTATGCGACTGGAGGCTACAAACTGTACAATACAGTCAACACAGAATACAGATAGCATACACCTATCTATACACAGAATCACAGAACTGACAAAAACTGACAACCTATATTATAGTGATATCTTGTGTGTAGGTGGGGAGGAAGGGTAAAAAATATTACCTACCTACACGATTTCATCTATACATTATGTCTATTATACATTAGGCCACATTAAGTTATTTATTAAGAAGCTTCAGTATAGAATATTATATACTCGTTGCATTATTATGGTCGTTTGCCGTTTACTTTTATGTATTGTATATTGTATGCCCGTGTAGCAGAGCTTAAGTATGTACAACGAGTTCTCATTCATACAAACTCGGACTAACACATTCACATAAGGTTATTTAGTACTACAATTCATACACGTAAGTCTAAAAGAAAAGTCGTATACATTTACATGACTTCCTACTTTGAGTTTGAATTGTACTCGGAGATTTTCGGTAGCAGTATTTCGGGTGTATTTAGAAGGAATGTATGTAGATCTTGTAAGAAGCATTTTTACGCATTTCTTTGCTATTTTGAGAATAAACCGAATGATTGTAAGATGCCAGGATGAGAAAGATCTACTGCAATCCAGCTGCCTTTCCAGCATAAGTCAGGATGGCCGAGCGGTCGAAGGCGCTGCGTTCAGGTCGCAGTCCAGTCTTCTGGGCGTGGGTTCGAATCCCACTTCTGACAAACACTTTTGCACGTTTTATTACAGGTTTTCTAGAGAATAGAGTCATTTTGTCACATAGGGTTCACACCAAGCATGCTATTATTGCTAACTACTCGAGTACAAAGCACGTTGTGACCCTATCAGCCGTATCAGCCTAAAAGTGTGCATTTCAAATCAGTCAATCAACTTCCGTCACACGTAAAACGGTTTTGCTTTTAAGTGCGACTTTTTAACATGAGCTTAATGAGCTTTGTATATTTTTCTAAATTGTTTATAATATTAATTCTTTATGTAGATATGTAAACTTACTTTACGAAACTATAATCGAGAAACTTATTTATAAAGTGAATAAAAGGCAAAAGGTAACAAGAACAAGGCAATTAGTACATACAAAAAACAAAAAATAGAATCAAACAAAAATTGTATTACACAATATTGTATGGTCAACTCTGGGTCAACTCAATCAAAGTCGATCTCGATTTCAATTCGCTCTTATTTCGCCTATTCTATTGTCTATTCTATACTGCAAACTGTAATTTACTACTTAAGTAAAAGTACATCATATGGAAAGTTTAAAAAATAGTACTTGAGTGTTTACTAATTATTTTTAATCGATATATATAGTTCAGAAACAATTAGGGATTAGAGTTACATCTTGATAACACAGACATTGTGCATTTTTAACCTACTAATTGGCTAAAAATATTCATTTCCTTTTCGGTTAAAGTCATGTTAACCGCCAGCAGGTCTTCCTCCATATGTTTAAGATTTTTCGTCCCAGTAAGAGGTACAACTCCAGTTTGGCTCAGGTAAGCAAAGAAAAGACTTGTCACTGGGACGCCCCTCTCCTTTGCGGATTTTTGTACATCCGCATTGGCCAAAACTTGAGGATTAGCGGTCAAAGTCCAAAAGCTCTGGTATGCAATTCCTTTCTGGTTGCAAAATTTTCGAATGTCTTTATCATGGTCCGTGTCTTCGTAAAATCTGTTCTGAATTACTTGGGGCTTTACTGCCGCTTCTTCGTACAGTCGAATAATAGATTTTAGACTGTAAAAGTTGGAAAGCCCCAACATCCGTACTTGTTTCGATTCAACAAACTTTTCAAATTGTCGCCAGACAATCATGTTCTCGCTGTGGCTTCTGAGAGGCCCATGAAGAACAAGGGAATCAATGTAAGTTGTCTTCAGATTTTTTAGCGATGTCTGTAAATCATCATATCTTATTAATACCAATTGCCATTTACTCTACTACATTGACCATCTTCTCTCAATAAAATTGTTTCCAATGCAAAGCAGGGAGAACAATCCAAGGGAGAAGCAGGGGGTATAATTATTAACGTTTCCATTTATGTAACTCAACGCCAACGTATACCTTCATGTACTAAATTTTACTTAAGAAGGTATGCTTTGGGGCATTTGGGGTGAATAAATGAAAACATTATTCATTAAGGTATTCAGTATCAAACCACTTACATTAAGTGATGTGATAATCTGCTGATCTAAAGGAAGATCTTTATCGTATGGACACGTTTCTGGGTCTTGTCCATTAAAAGATGTGAACTTGGTTTGTAGGAATATTTCATCACGATTGAAATTGGCCAGGGCTTCACCAACTCCCGGTTCGTGGTAATGTTTGGGTTGACAAGCGGTATCTATTCCTTTAAAACCACTGTTGAGGGCCATAGTGACAAGTCGACATGTGTCCTCCTTTTTCCAAGCTGTTCCGTAGATTATTTTAGGAATCTCCATCTTTAACTTGAATTTTGGATATTTAGGAGAAATGCTGTAAAAAATAAACATATTTTAAAAATTTTATTACTGTATCAGTTGTCAGTCAAGTATCTAAATCTTAGAATAGGATACCTGATAATAAAAAACAATGATACCTAAATATGAATATAGGATTTAGTACTAATAAGTACTCTTTAGAGCATTATATATTTTAATTACCTTTTCCCACTTATTTGATAAGTTTCAGATAATCTTTTATGTCAATCTTCTGAAATCAAAGTCAAGTTTTGAAAAAATATTTGCAGCAATAGGATTCGATTGCGGCGAAGATGGCGGAAGATTTGAGCATGAGAGCAAAAAGTCTCCCTTTACCCCTAGCTAAGTTATTTTTTAGTATGCTATGCTACTTAGACTACTAATACAATACTATGAAATGCGATTTCGACAGACCAATGCGAATTTTGTGACGATAGTTTGTTTGCCTGTGGGCAATTTAAATCAACTCTATATCTTCCAAATCATGACACGGACAAGACAAATTCTCCACCCAGTGTACCCTGTACAACTGTATTTCTGAGATTGCATGATTTGTTGAAATATATGTATACAATTAAATATACACTTTGGAGTTAGATAAACATGCATTTGGCATTTGCATCGATATTTTGAGTGAACTGAATCAATGGCCTATATTTAGTTATGTTAACAGCATATTTTATTGTCCTTTGTGAGACTTTTAGGTTGTATTGTAAATGTAAGTACCATTCTGCCTTGAATAACTATGAAAAATGCTACATCAAATAAATATATTATGTTCATTCATTTTATTTATGTAGGGAGAATCTTCTGGACAGTTCTTGGTAGGTATTCAAGATGTTCTTATATCTTAAAGTATATATCTATGTGTATCTAAGTAATTAAAGTATATAAAGTATACATCTTAAAATACAAAATTGTAGCCCCTTATATTTTGAAATGCGATAAAAATGATATAAATAAATGTCCATTTGTGTGAAGCCGGAATTCATGTCGTACAGCATAAATGGGTTATTCTTTGTTTAGCTTTTATTATGTCATCATAATAATAATGTTATAATGTTATAATATGGCAGTCTTCTTTCAGTTTATATATTTACAGTTGTTGTATTGTAGTACATATATAGTAAATAATAATTACATTGGTATACAACTCAGAGCATAATAAAACTGTTATTTACTTATTTTTGCATAAATCCGTAACTTCCGTAAATAGTTGACGCATTTATGTCAGTAATTAGCTATTAACTTACTTAATATTCGTTGTTCGGCAATATGTTGTAATAAACGAGTCGATTGGAGGCTAATAAAAAAGCGGAAGGAGCACATTTTGTATGTATAGTGTACAACTATAAATAAGTGTAGAAATGAATGACAAACATTTATAATTAAAATAAAATGGTAGCTCTTCTTGACTCGTACAATTTGCCTAATGCATGTTGAGTTGACTGACGTAATTTTTTTGTGGATCAACAAGGATTACATTGCCATTACATTTAAAATTATATCACTAAATATTTAATTAAAATGAGCCTAAAGAATACAAATACTTATCTATACTTTAGGTTACTTATTAGTATAAGACAGTGACGCAGGTAATTCAGAGCTGCATGATACGGTTCAGTTTTCTTGTCACTTGAAAATCTTAGTAAACACAGGTTCCAGTTTCAATATCCCCTCACATTTCACATAATAATGCTATCAAATTAGCTGTAATAGTGTATATAGTATTGCAGACGTTGATTAGGTAGGTTGTTGCATCAAGATCACAGACTTCTGTAATCTTTACTTCTGAGTTCCGGGAGTTGTCGTTTCCCTTATCGTTAGAGCCGGTTGTTGCTGATAAAGTAAAAAATATCACATCATCTTTATATATGGAGATAGAACAATATCAATTTAGTTAGCCATTCATTTATGGATTTCAGAATCTTTACTAATATACCTGCACAGTCCAATCCTGTAGCCCAAAATCAGCTAGTAGAGGCACTGCACGGGGCGGAGTAGGAACTGGAAAATAAAAAAATAACGTATTATTATATTCTGCTCTTATTTGCAGCTCATTATGAATATACGTTGCAATATCTCCCGTATTAGAAAATCTACCCTATTGGAAAATCTCCCGTTAGACAATCTCCCTATTAGAAAATCTCCCGTTAGACAATCTCCCTATTAGAAAAGCTCCCCGTTAGACCAGCTACCGGTATGAGAAATAAGGAGAAACAGCAGAACGAAAATCGAAACTATAAAACTTAGTAATGGAGACGTGGAGGTGGACCGGACATAAAATTACAAATAGGGGAGATTTTCTAATATGGGAGATAATGTGCTGATACCCTCATTATTTCAATTTTTTAAATACTAAAATATCTTAGTCATTAGATACTTTTCTCAAGAACAGAAGGATAAGAGTCATTGAGTGTGTTGTGAAATAATATTATGAAGATGATCATTTACATACTTAATTATTACCTGATACATTGCCACAGAAAAAGAATTGACATTATTATTTCCTGACTGCCTGATAAGATGAAAACAATCTCACTTTTTCTATATAATAGCACCCTTCAACGCAAGTAGCTAAAATCGATTAAAAAGCTAAAAACGCTAATAAAATTCTTAACTCCTTATTGCGCATGCGAAACGGATAGATTTTTGTGGCGCGAAAGGCTAATCTATCGTCGAAACTTTATCCACTCCAACGTGGATAAAAAGGATAAAGTTTTTATTTACCTTCTTGATAAATGTGAGAAACCATGGTAACCAATTAATACTTGTTGGATACAGCTAAAATACAAACGACCCTTCAACGACCTAGCTAAATAATCTGTTATATCCAATAAGCTAAAATAGCTGTTGCCCTGATACTGAAGGGTGCTAATATCACAATGCTACCATTTGTCAGTTGCAAATATCTGCATATTGTGTATGTATGTAAGGATGTGCCAATATACATTAAAATGTTCTTGAACTTAAACCAGAATATAATGAAGAAGAACAAAGGAATTTAATTATCCAGGATAGCTGCACATTATGTAAGGAGATAGTACTATCCGCTCGTTTAATATCGGGACTGATTATGAATTTCGCGCAAATTTTTGAGGGTTACTGTTCCCAGTTGCCTGCGTTACTATACTTCACTTCACAATAGTATATTATAACATTAGGCGGAGTTATTATGACGTCAGAGTATTTATAATTTCCGTTTATACAGTAATTACTTTTGAACCAAAAAATTGAGATATGGTGCATAGTGCATAGGAGTTGTAGTGCACTTGCATGCAAGCAAACTGAACTGAAATCTAAAATGTGCATGAATTTACACGTACTTTACATTCTCACATTAATATTAATAGTGCAGCTTTTTTTCCTGGAAGAAAAGAAAAATAGAAATGATTCACTTAAAATGGGATTATGGATCACTGATAATGAATGGACAATGTGTGCATTGCTTCTTGATTTGTGTAATTTCCCAAAGTACCTACATATTTTCACATGCATAAATAAATTACACCAGTATATCTTTAAGCTAGTGACGATTTAAAATACTAGCGTATGACAGCAAACAAATTATGCTTAAGTAATCTAGGAAAATAGCCTTTTGATCATGAGAGCAATAGAATTCTTGTAGGGTACTACGATAGCATAATTCGTGTTTTTAATACAAGTTTTCTAATCCACAATTTAATTTGATGTATTCTAGAACTGAAACCATGTTGCTCAAGGTAAAAATAATTATTGCGATTTTAATCATAGAGATGGACTTTGTATCAACCGATCCGATGACCTTCAAATGGACATTGTAGATTTAGATGCACATACGCAAGTAAAAATGTCCGAGAATATAAAGACATGCATTATTAAGATACGTTTATTTACCTTCCGCATAACTTTCGTCCGACTGTGGATCCCATCCCCCAAAGAGATCTAAAAGCGTTTGCCCAGTCTGAAGAAATCCCCAGACTCCTGTAGGACGAGGACTGTAATAATGTCTGGGTCGTCGTTCAGTTGGCCGAATTTCGCTTTCGTCAACAAGTGACAAACGACAGGTGGGACAGTTCATGCTTACCAAAAGCCATTTTCTCAAACATGTGGTATGAAACAAATGGTTGCACGGCAAAGATTTAGCTTTTTGACTAGTAAGCAGGTCCCAGCAAATGGCACAATTGTCACTTTCTCCTTCATTTACTTCTAAAGTCGCTTCAGGATATCTAAAAGAGTAAGCAAAGCCATATCATCAATATAGATCCACCAATTCATATGTTCAACGTAATGGGTTACATGTTGATACAACTTAAAACGGTGATGGGCTTTTTGTACCTATTGTAATAACAGTGATTTACTATTTATAGATATAATCCAGGTACCGTATCCATATATATCATACCATATTTAGGCGAAGTGGAACAAATCAACAACTCAAACGAAAATGTGATAAGTACATTTTATATGCAAGAAGCACTTCATAACACTTTACAGCTACGTTAGCACTGCGTGCAGAATTACAAATTACGTGCATATCTCTACAAATAGGAAAAGTCACTTTCAGTTTCGTTTTAGCTCATAGAAACGTTATGAAGTACTTTGGGAGGCTGTGATATGACTGACAAGATGCACTTCGCAGATCTTACCACGACGAATTCTATAAATAGCAAAGAATGTGAAAAGAGACATCTCATTGTACACTAGCAGCATTTATGATAAGTATGTCTGTTAGACATTTATATGCATGTAACAGTTCACGTTAACAATAATATTAGGTTGAACTGGCTTTCACTAATTGCAAGTCAAATTTACAATCTCCTTACTCATTGTCATTGTTATCGTTTAAGTCAAGTTTGATTTCTGAAGTAGTTGTCCTCAAATAATGTAAAAGTGTAGGTGTTCAATACCATTTAGCATTAGTGCTTACAGAACTTATAGATTAAACCAAGGTAGACTGTGGTTGAATCTTACCTCATTTACAAGGTCTATTGCAGTTAATAGAAATTCAATTGTTTGGACCATAAAAATTACATAGAATTGTGCTTACTTTTAAAACTTGATGTAACCAAAATTAAAAATTCAATACTACAATGCAATATTGTGTGAAGTATAAAAAATATTTAAGTCTACAAAATTTGTGAATACATAATGAATGGGGCGTAAAATTGTAAGGTCGTTTGGTGAACAATGATTATTTGCAATTTGGTAATGCATTGAATTCAAAAGACGGAAAGGCTGTTTAATTTGATTCTCAACGCAACGGGAGAAAGCGGGACACTGCCTTCAGATGTGCTATTAATATTCCTTTGAGTGCTAATATCTTTTATAGTTTTGCAATACTGCATTAAGTTTCGCATATGCTATATTAAAAAGGCGCTGTTGCAGAGATTCTAATGATACTACCTTACACTTAATAGTTATCATTTGTGAAGACTACCTTAGTTAATACTTGTACCTATATAAGACATTTAGCAGCTATATGAGCCTTTTATGTAATCATAGTCATAATGAATCTTATTTCGTCTAGTATTTATACTTCCATCTCCATTCACTCTGTCATTGTACATCTATCGATCTTCTTTAAAACAAACAGATTTCTCCCGAAGAATTATTTTAGAATATATAAGGAAGCTTTACTTACTGGTCTATGTGTTCTGATAGCCAAATATATGATTGTCTTTTCTTCAGGATTCCGTGAATTTGTCTGACACGGGTTCTCATTTGTAAGGAAACGATTAGAGACGTCATTGACAAAAACAAGTTGCAGCATACCAACATATGAACATGGTGAACCTGGAAAGAAATCAATCGTTGTCATTCATTTAAACATTATTTTTCTATGAAATTGAGTACAGGTACTTACAAATACGACACTAAGTTAAACTAGGTTAATACTGTAAGTAAATATAGCATGTAGAAAACCTTCAAAACTGTACTTCTGTACTATACAAGTGTTAACAAACTAGTTTTGTGTCGCATGAAATAATAGAAGGTAACTGATTATTTGAGATAATTGCAAGTGTCTGTATGTCTTGATTTATTCATATATTATGGTTAATATCAATTTACACGCGTTTAGCAATTGCCTCTTGTTCTCTCTTGCATGAAATTAACTGAACCTTGACTAAATACTAAACCTGAATAGTGTACTGGAAATACACAAGGCAGAAATTAGTGTACTACAAAGCCTAAAATCCATCCATGTTAATCTGAACTTAAATATATTGTGATAGCTTAGTAAAGCTTATGATCATCTTATTTGTATTAATTAGGTATCTAACTCCTACAATACGTATTGGTTCCTTGAACAAATTAATAGCGATTGTGTAAAGACTTTGCGGAAGACAATTCGCCTTAACTGCCTTTACTGTTACATACAGATGTTGATGTACCTGTCAAAACGTAGAAATAGCTTTGTAGTACTTGTGTGTGTATTTGCATTGTGTATTTGAATGCTCAAATTACATAGCAATTTAATGAAATCGTTAGGAAAATTAATCAATTGAACTGTTTCCTACAAACGCCTATATTAATGTAGATACATCTGCTGATTTAATTGAATAGTAACATATCTGTAGTGTAAATATTTATTAGTATATCCGACTCATTTTTAATAAGGATATAATATATGGGCAAGTCAAGAATTTATGTACCTAAGAATGTTATTTTACATCTTTGTAGCTTCCAGAGTAGGCTGATATGAGTCTAGTTCTAAGAACTACAGCTTTAGATAACTAATTATCAACAATAGAGAAATAGATGCAATATCTCACACTTTTCATAGCAATGGAAACAAGCTATTTCAATGCTAAGTGCAAGGTAGCAGTTTATGAAGGTTCACCTCAGTCAGGCGTGAACAGAAAAGATACTGCCTGTACTACCATAAACGTAACTACCGTTCCATTACACTGACAATTAGGCGTCTTGGGCAGTGGCACTAGATTGTAGACAAAAATGCCCAGAAAGTGTGAAATGCACTTGACATGGTACACATGATGTTTGACAAATGCATAGAAAACATGAACAAGGACGAGAAAGGACAGAATTAAAAGTAATATCTTACCAAATCAAAAAGTAGAGCAATAACATCGAATTTGTAGTTTATGGCGTGAGCAATTCCTGAATATGTGTCTTCATTTATCTTTGGGTCGCCATTATACTTAGCAAATACTTGGTCAAAGATACAAATTGTCAATGCGTGGAGAGTTTGAATAATCAAAAGCCCGATTTCGGAAAGCATAAAAATTGCACTGTGAAGTCCGAGATTGAAATCATAGGCTTCGCTTTTTGAGCAAGGACTGGAATTATTTACTGGTTCGAAAGTGAAACTTCTAGCCATTTCTTGAATAGGGTCGCCTTTTAAAGTTGAGCTCAAATACCACGCCCCCACTCCGACAAAAAGAGATATAGACGTAAAGAAGATAAACGATAGCAATCCAAGAATTCTTCGTCTGCGCGATTCTCCATGACAAGTCCAATCATTCATCAAAATTAACTGAAAAAACAGAGAATAGCCAGTTAGCAAAACAACATATCTAGGCCACACCCTGGTCTTATAATAATATAGGTGCCATAAGAATGTAAACCTACCATGAATCATAGGTAATTACTTATCATTAGGAAGAAAAGACAGGATATACAAAAAAAGTTTTTATTTGGGCGAATAACACAAAGATAACCCAAATCAGCGCTACTGTGTATGCTTTTGCTTTTCAACTTCTGGCTCTATTGAGCAGAGCATAGTGCGTCTTAATGTTTTTTGCTACAAAAATCTTTCAACCATGATTATTCTGGTTTGAGATTTTCTTATCAGCAAAAGTTAGTGCTTCATGCTATAGTCGCATATTGGAAGCTTGGCAAATGAGCACATAATATTTTTACTTATAATATACTCTCGTCTTGTTTACATTATTATAACAGTAGAAAATGTGACATGAAGTAATAAAATACTGTAACGAACGGAAGAAAATCATTTATCAACAAAGTTCTGTTCATTCGAATGCTTTATGTAAATATTCCGATATTTTCTACTATACGAATTCTTGAATTAAAGAAATAATTTGGGCCATACATAGCTGTGACGTTCTTTGCAGAGTTGTCGAGCTAGTTGTAAAAAGCCAATGACCGACACGAAAAAGCACCAGCCAATTGCATCTTCCACTTCCTGAACATTGACGACACCGAAGACGAAGACCACTTTGTAGAAGACCAAGTTCCAAAATTGATCCTTGACATTCTCCTGTTCGGAAGCACGGAGATTTCCAA
The DNA here is from genome assembly GCA_020055645.1 of Tomocerus qinae. Lineage (NCBI taxonomy): Eukaryota > Metazoa > Arthropoda > Collembola > Entomobryomorpha > Tomoceridae > Tomocerus > Tomocerus qinae. The sequence continues at coordinate 10,268,348 of CM034547.1, read as the reverse complement.
AGACGCTCTTTTGAACTGAGTGGCTAAGGAGTATCAGCAAACAATATGCCAGATTCACCAATGGCTGAAAATAAAATAGATAATAAACATTTGCATCTACAAGCAATAAACATAGACTAATCTACATGTAACACTTGTATCATTCATTACTACTTATTGTATGTATAATCAACCCTATTGAACTATAACCTTTAAGAGTTAATACTTAATTTAATCTTTCCATGTAAATGCTAAGCATTTATCTCTTGCCATAATATTAAATGAGGTAATAAAACAATGAACAGTAGATCTCTTATGTATGTTCGTGAGCACATGAAAATCTGTCCATGACATTTTCCTTGTTAATTACTTGTGCCCAGTATTTTATTCATATCAGAGCATGTGCAACTCAAGATTTAATTATACTCTTGGGAAAAATTCAACGGAGAAAACAAAACGATTAATCAGAAAACTTCTGCCAAGGCATGAAAACTTTTGTGCAAATGTTCTCTTGAATGCTCAAAACTTTTTCCACTTTGCTTTATTAATAAAATTTTCTTCGCTTGGACGAGAGACAATAGTCAAATTATTTTTGTGAGCCAGCTGTTGGAGTTATTCTGAATAAACCTTCTACCTTATTGGATGTAATTACGACAAACAATTTTTGTTACTAATTAAGCACTAGTCCTCTATACAGCACAATGCACACATACGCCTATTCAAGAATATATTTCATTAATCATTAGCATTTGAAATTTATGCCCTCTAAATTTAGTTCACTTGATATTTCTTTACAGTAAACATACTCTAGCTAAAATGCATATTCTAAATACTGCTCCATTAACCCAGTGTTACGTAATTCGCAACGAAATAAATTGTCTAATGACTTCTGTACAGTTTAGAATGTAGTACTATACTAGATATATACAAGAATACGCATTAGCATTTACTAAGTAGGTACACAAAAAAGTACGTAAAGAGCAAAAGTTTAACCTTTGAGTTTATTGTACTAAATACATTGTAGGGAGGGAGAGACAGTAAGAAATACAATTTTCGCACTAAATTACTAGGTAATGGAATATTCCCACAAATATTCATTCCTGTCACTGTGTGGCTGTAGTGAACTGTCCCATTGACATGACACAGAGAGGCAGCATTATGTAAACCTTGCCTTGAAAGAAAACACTTTGATGAAGTGCTTGCTTGTTATTGTAACTTAAGTAAAAGGATATGAGCATTTTCTTTATTGAATAACATTTACCTTAGCGTGCTAATTAGTAAGCGAAACGATACGTAAGGTTTTCTGAGTCGAGGTTGCTAGCACTGCTCACTAAGTACAAAATGTATTATGTTGACAGCATTCATTCGCTCGATCATGTAGTAAATAGAGGATGCTTATTTGTCTGCACATGTACACTACACACCACAGTGAAATGAAAGTGGAAAAACAAGATTCATATTCTGTCTATTCCTCTATAGTGTTTTCCAATGGCAAAAAGTGGCGTGAGTGCGAAGTGGTCCCTTCTCTGTCTGCCGCATTGTATCTACTATATACTTTGCTACGTTGTTTTGCAAAATGCAGCATTGAATCGTTTCCTTTTGTACAAGATAGAAAGAAGAGTATTGTTGGTTTCATAATGACTAATATTGTCATTATGCGACTGCCTGGGTTTGATAACTCCAAACAAGATTACGAGGATTAGTTAACGATATTGCTCTTGTTGAAAATAAATAAATAAATGTTTGCATGTATGGAAATACTAATACCTCTACATGAGATACATGTGCGCTTAACATAAAATTAGAACGACACGAAATGAGAGCGTGAGATTGCATAATTTTTCCAAATGCAGAAATAATGTTTATTAATTCACAAGAAATTCAGACTGCTTTGCTTTTAAATTCAGTTTACTCCAAGGGAAATACTTTCTAAATCTCAACTAATGATCATTAATCAACCATTCATTACTCTTATTACCAGTATTAAGAGTATTGCATTGATGTTCAGATAAAATAGGACATATTGCATGGGTTATAATAATCAACCAATGTATTAGCCAATCTAATTACAACATTTACTGTTCTTACTACAAAGTACAAACTAAAAGCATCATTGTTACTTTAGAATACATAAAATATAGCTCATCCAAGACGTATTTTTTAAATTGTCGAAATGATAAGTTAAATTGAATACACACACCAATATTATGTTATTTATAGCTCAAGTGATTGTCTAATTTGTACTTCAATGTGTCAGTCTAGCGCATCAAGAACGACACATCACTCCAATTATTTGAGAGCATATGTCTTGCAATATCTTCTAAAACAAACGTGGAATAGTGATTTGAAGCTAATTTAGCTGACAATATTGCTAACACCTAATTCCACGCCTCCACACTCTTCCTACAAGTTTACTGAGCATGATGCATGACCCAACATATCCTTTCAAATCAGAGATCATAATAGTATATAGCAAACATATGCCAAAATTTCATAGAGAATTTAGCAAATAGCTAATATCAACCTTTGTGTAACCTAGAACTTGAAATCATTCTAGATATATCTTCTAATCGCTTTTAATACCGTCTCAATTCCAAAGTAAGCTATGATAACTGTTATTACTATTATATATAGGTAACTATTAACAAAATTCTTAATTGGTTAAAGATAGATTAGGTAATACAATAACAACTACTATTTGTTCAAATCCAGTCTCTTCCTACTTCCTTTGTTATCTGCGAAATTTTTGTAGCAATATTAACTCAGGTAAAGTAATATTTGAAGGTTGCCGACAAGAAGAACAAACTAGAACTTCTATTTGTGTATTGCTCCAATAACTTGTGCATAAATAGCACTGTATAGAATACATTTGAACTTTTGTTCCCAACTGGTTTACGATTTGCAAACTTATTACGAGAGAAATATTTTATTATCTACCCAGAAATAAGGAAGAGGCTTAGGTAGTGGGGCAGTGAGAGTGAAGAATAACGAAAACACCTAATAATATCTGTATGACTCATTGTTGTGTTTTTTTGCTACATTTATGAAACTACATACAATAAAACAATCATACTATGTGCATGATAAGTTTTCCAGCCAAATGATGTTGTTCATTAACTAAAGATTACGCCTAGTTCAATACTAGAAAATTAATTACGACGCAGTAAACAACAACAAGAAAAGAGCATCCGTTAATAGGTGTTTACTTTCAATGCAAATAGACAAATCTACACTGGGACGAAAGCATATTCACATCTACATCCCTGTAATTAATATGGAAATATTGCTTATACACTTGATATATGCAATGATATTTAGCATCTGCTAATGTACAAATAATAGTATAGAGCTTAGCAATTCTGTGTAGTCTGGTACAGATTAGCTACAATGACACTGTATCACAAGCGGAATTGATTTGGTTCATACACTTTAACTACAATATTATATGCTTACTATTATGCTTTACCAACCATCAAAATACAGAATGATTAATATGCTTACTAATCCTAAGCCAATCAGTCTAAAATTTTACCAACCTTGACTAAACTAAGGTTATAGCAATCTAGATCTGCAATATAATGTCTAGAGTTTTATCTCGATTTCGGAAAAAAACCAAGAGAAATAAGTGTAAACGAACTGCCCAATGAGTCATAACAATTTGCAGTGAAAACAAACTAATTCTAGAGCACAACAAAGAAGTTTCATACTATTTTGTAACTGCTAACATCAATACTTATGAGGTATACTTCTTGGTAATATAAACAGATAGGATAACCATGAGAGATTTTTCTGGTTTGTTCTTTTGCTATTTTCTCACCATTTGACGTCGCTAATGTTAGATTATTAAAATATGTTATGAATAGTTGTTTCTGTAAGCAGTTCGACAAATACATGCATTGTGACTTATCAATTATGATTTATATCATTGTGAAGTAAAGGACATATCCATATTATAATGGAGTTGTTTACAAATGTTTATGTAGCTTATAATGGCTGTATTAACATTTTTGTGTTTGTTGCTCTTCATCACAACAAATTTTAAAAGAGCTGAGCAGCAATAATATCCTTTCTATCCTTTCCCTTTTTACAGGTTATCTAGATGTTATCATTAAAGCATATAAATACTGCATAGCGATTTCAAAATCCTCTCCACGTGATTAAAGTAAATGTGCGAAGTTGAGACTCATTTACATTAATGACTGCTCGCTATACCTGCACATGTATACATCTATTTTTTGTTTAAATTGAAGTTTTCATGCCTTGACTTGAATTAAAGGAGATTGTTATTTGCCCATCCAAATTACATTACATACTATGTACATATTTGCGATGTGATTGAGATTGGGAATAAAATAGTGAGCAGAACAATATTATGTAGAGTGTGGAGTGATGTTTATATAGACACATCAATGTGAATGTGTATTACAAAAAAGTTCAACGTACCCAAACACAATGAGGTTGTTGGCTCGCCCAGTGAACGGTGTGCCATGTGAGATATTTGTGGTCCAAAATTGTGGCGTTTGTATTAGTGGCATTGCTGTAATGATTTACATTCAAATTTGGAGTTTCGAGAAGGCTTACAGGTGCTACGTCTCCTGACCTTTCTTGAAGCACATCCAGAGTTAGAATTTGAGATTCTGTCCAGAAGTAATACAGAGAACATGACGCGGCTAGAAAACTCAAGGCTGAGTACACCTCTAAGCTTGGCAATGGCAATCGGTCTAAAGAAAGCAGTTCAATATCCATTATGTCGTCCTCGCCGTCGTTGACGTCAACTTGGAGAAAATTTAAATCACACCAAGAATTTTAATGTAACCTAATCAGGAGCAGTTTCTATTTTCGTGGACAACATCCAGA